>WYDI02000048.1:0-25042 GCA_009867235.2 Psittacus erithacus
GGCCGAAAGTCAAAAACACAGCACTGCACCAGCTACTAAGAAGGAGAAAAATGACCGCTGCTGCTGAACCCAGGACAAACCATTATTCTCAATACACAGCACTTTCCAGGGCTACCCTATGTTTCAGTGGTTAGAAAATGACAAAATATAAAAAGCTTTGCCTCTGCAAAACTAATTGTGACCTCTGCCTGATAACACACTCAAGTTCTTAAACTGCATTTAATTACAGACATTTATAAGCATATAGACATATGCTGCTGGCTCATGCCGACAAACCCTCTTCTGACAAGAAGTCAGCCTCTCTCTAGACCAATCTGCGAGATGACTAATGATTTATTGGACAAATACAAGATTTTTAACATAAAGAACCCTGAAAAGTGCTTTCTTCTTCTCTATTGTAATTGGATTCCAGGCAGTGATTCTGCTCAGAGGCATGTTGTACCGTTAGTGTCAGCATGACAGATGAAAACCTGAAGTTCATCACAACAGTCAGACAGGACTGGAGAAAAATGTCACTTTCCTGACATCAAAGAATCAATAAGCAGCACTTACGTTTTAAGTTCAGAGCGATCAAAGTAGACAGACAGCATTTTAATGTTTGTTTCCCTTTTTATAGCATATTTCTAATGCAGGGTTGGGTGGTTCAGTTGGTTGGTCGGGGTTTTTGTGCCAGACAAAGCAAGTTGAAGATATTTTCTCACAGCACAAGCTAATGCTCTCAATCTGGTTTTCCTTTCTAGGGTCTGCGTAGACAAATTCCACAGCAACATCTGATGATAAGATCAGACAGTAGTAGCAGAGACATGTTTAAATCATATTTACAATATGTCCCCTCTGGGCCAACCAAAGAGCAATCTTTCTCAGAACAATACATACTGGCAATTTTTTTGCTCCATTTAGAGATAATTTTAGCTCTTCAGTGTCATGCAAATACGCAGGGCTTTACTTGGATAAAACTGCTATCAAGGCATTGGGAACTCTGCCAGGAAGAGAGCAAACAAGTCTCCTAAGAGGAGTTCAGCTTGAGAAAGGCTTTAGGATTTACTCTACTGGGCATGAAATGGTGTGGTTTTAAATGCATGTTTAAAAGACAATTTAAACATGTTTTTAAAAGGAATAAAAAAGGTGCCAAAATCATTAGTTTCTGAGGTCTAAATTTACTTTAGAGCTACAAAAATTTACATACATTTACATGTAAAATGAAGCATTATCCATGTCCCCTGTCTTGTGGCACCGCAGCAAGCCAGGGCCCTCAGCCACCTCCTGCCCATTGCCCTGGGACCTTCCTTCCTCTCCTTCCCCTGCCTGGGCTGGGGAAGCCAGCCGGCAGCTTCTGCTGGTATGGCCTGGGGGGAAGGACAACTGCCCATATCTTTACTTTCTCCTTAAAAAAGGATGTGGTTTATAGGAGGGGGAACCTACATGCGCTCATTGACCCTTGACCAACAAAATTAAGTACTTCTGGACACTAAACACCAATTTCTTTGCTGCAAGATATTACGAAATCAGAGATATTATCATTTGCAAATCAGCAACTGGACATGGGTCCAGAGTGAGACCATCTGCCACAACATTAGATAGGCTCAATCATGTTGTAAGTGCTCGTGTTTCCTGGTACTTGCCACACAACCAAAGTCAGGAAAATCTTCTGCTTCAGAAGCACACTGTATCACTGCCCACTGCTGCATTTCCTTCCCTGTAAAGCAAGAGACACGGCGCTGTTAAAGGAAGGATATCGGACAAAATGGTTCATAAACCAAAGACAGAAATTGATGCAGCACGGACTTTGAAAGGGAGGAGGGAGCAACCTTTGCTGTGGAAGTAATGAGGAGAATTGGTAACCTGGTGTTGAAACATCTCATGCTGCAAACACACACACGATCCCTGCACCGAACTGGGGAAGGTTTTTCACTGACCATATTAAGTTGCTTCTAAACTTCCCCCTGAGATCAAACACTTGCCCAGCTCTGCCCAGGACCCACCAGACACAGTGAGCACGGCATACAACCTCCACAACAACTTCTTAAATACACCACAGCTTGGGGGGGTCTTGGCAGATGGAAGTGATATAAATATGGGATTATATTATCTAGTACTGTTATTAGAATTTTATGGTCCTGTCTGTACACATTGTCTTAAAACTTTGTAAGCTCTTTTCTTGTTTGGCTTTCACTGCCTTTAAGTGTCTCGGTAAATTTATAATCCATTTTCTTTCACTTCTTTTTCTATCTCTTTACTTGAAGACCTGGCATGCAATGAATCAAAAAAGGGATATTTATACCCACACTGTGAGAATGTTTATAGTGTACAGAAAATTCTGTCTGTGGTTGGGTCTTTGTATATTTTCAGAGTAAATGACAGTTTTCCAAACGTACTATATTACTGTTGAGTCCACGGAGTCTGTATTTATGTAACTAAAGTGCTTTTATTTAGACCTTTGCAACATGCCAAAATTAAAAATATTGTAATGAATGAATCAAAGTAGCACAGCCCAGAAATCTGTAATGTATTACGGCTTCAAAATAAAGGTTTCTGTGAAAAGCCACTCAGATACAAAGAATCTGTTTGTTTTACAAAAGTGATTTTGTTATTTTTATGCCCATTGTTTTAATAACAGAACTTTGATCTTGAAAATATTTTAGTATGAAACATCAATATGGGGATAGCCAACATTTCCATTTAGCTGCTGCTTCATGTTCCAAGAATATTGGGTTCCATTACATGTAGTATTTAATAATTTACATATGGGCTCCAGGCAGCCTCCTTGAGGTTGCCTTGATGCAGGCACTGTTTAGGTTTTCCAAAATTTCACTCAGGTATGTGGATTTTCAGGAATATCAACAGCATCATTAATGGCCTGAGTTAATTTTCCCAACGCCATGATGTGCTTTGAAGAACACGAATGTAATGTGAGAATGCAGCAATCAGTCATGCAGACATTCAGCACACCAGGATTTCTCCACATTTTACTTGCAGTTCCTTAACAGAGCTAAGAAGTCATTGCATTATTCAAGCATCTTGTCTGAAATTCAGAGCTCTATAGTTTTGGAAACAAAGGAAGCAGTTACTAATACTCCATTTCCTTAATTCCCTTCAAAAGAATTTCCCTTCTTGAAATACTTCAGAAATTATAGCATCAGAGTAAGACAGATTTTAGCATTTGGCTCCTTAGGCTTACTTACAAGTGTAGGTACGTATGAATGAATGAATGAATGAATGGGGCAACATCTCACCTTCCCACCCATAAATGTCACTGGGGAAAAAATCTGGAGGGCTCTGTAAATTAGTCTGGCACTTCCAGATGTCAAGCAGCTCTGCCTGACCACATATGGATCAACTCTACCATGCACCTGCAATGAGTGCAGTGCCTCTGGGACTGCCAGGCTATGATGTATGCGTGGGTAAACGGATACTGATGGATTTATCGAGCATGTGCAAATCATCTCTGTAGCACACTGTATATCATAAGCCTAACATTTACAGAAGCATCAGTTCTGGCATATGTTCACTACCGAAATGAACCAGAGATGTTTCTGGGATTCTGGGGTGCAAGCTAGTCAGGTCAGGGAGATCGCAGATCAAGTACTGAGAAGTGATTCATCAAGGAGGAGTTGAAGATGTGCTGCTGGCAGCACTGGGGGTACTCTGAGCATCCTAGTGGCAACCAAATTTACTTCAAAAGCAGCCATGTAAATACAGCTACATCAGGACCAGATAGCACCTGCCTTAGAGGGAAACTGATGTCAGGTAGAACTGTACTCTGGGCTGATATTTATTCTTCATTAAGCAATGTTTCTGATAAGGTGAAGCCTTCACTTCCTCCCATATCAAGTTATGTGTGCTTTCCTTGAGCTTGCACACCTTTCCTGTGTACAGGATCCTCGAGGTGAAAGAATAAATCTTGCAAATGGTTATATACCTCTAATGACACCTCTTGAAAGGAAGACGAACATAGTAAATTCTAGTTAATCTTGATGGATGGCTTGGAAGTAAGGCATGCAAGAGATAGCTAGCAAAAGCACTTGTGATAGACACTTCCATTATATTAAACATGCCATCCTGCCCTTGAAAGCTGATTAACATCAATACCTCTGAAAAAAACACTGGAAAATCTCCAGCATCAGACATGACCTTGCAGTACCACGGCCCATGACAATTGCAGAAGGCAGTGAGTGCTCTAAGCACATTCTTTAATCTGCAGTTATGATATGGACACCATTAACATTTTAGAGGGTTCCAAAAGTAGGAAGCTACTTCCTTCTTTCCCATACCCTATCATAAAGGAGGCATGTACTTGGATTTAACATATGTCTAAAAACAATGATGCATTTATTTCCCAGTTATAAGTAAAGTGCAGTTTGCCACTAAGGATCCAGAGATCTCTATGTGCAGTACACTCCAGTCCTTCTGCCCATCTGTCCCTGGAACTTGGTGATTCTTACTAGGAGATTCTCCACTTGGAGCGATGTTGGCTTAGCCGCGGCCAAAGTAAACAATATGATAATAATTCGGTTCCTGATACTGGAGAAATCTGAATAATCTCCTTTTAAATGTTAATGTCCAGGTATGTTTAACCATACTGGCAGCACTGGAAAGTTTACATTGCTCCTGAACAGAAATAGTCTCTGCACAGCACAGGACATTATCATCTATTAAATATCTGGAATATTTCAACGTAGCAACTTTAAAAAGCCCAATGTACGGGGCACTGACTGCAACGTGCTGTCCCTGTGTGCCGAAGCTCAGCTGCAGCATCACACTCCTCCTTCTCCTCACCAGGAGAGCCAGGCATGGCAGCTGCACACTGCTGAACCCCTCTGGGACTCCGCGCACAGCCAGTGCCTCTCTGCAGCAGTCCAGCAATGCGGATATGGAACAAACCCACCCTCTGCCAAGGATGTGGTGCGGGGCGCAGGTATAAGTGCTGGTGAGCTGTGGCCTGGCCAGGCCGCGGCAGTGCTCCCCGTGCAGGGAGGAAAACCATCTGGATTCCACAGTTCACAACTGGGGCAGGCATTCCAGGGCAGCCAGGCTCCCACTGACTTTCACTTTGTTTTCTTTAAAACAGACCAAGTTGCTGTCAGCTTTCCTGCGACTTTCTCCTGCTTTAATTTACATCCCATGCAAACTCCACAAACATTTTCCACTGGAACAAGCCAGGGATAAAGCTTTTTTTCCCCTGCAGCATTTGGAGGAAACTGATGAAGTTATGCAAAGGGGTTTGGATTATTTTTAGGCTGAATTTTTTCCTTATTAAAAAAAAAAAAAAGGTTAAAAATCCTCAGGCTTTATTTGCGCTACAACTATTGTTACCAAGCAACAAAGAGGGGTAAAATTGAAAGCTTTTTGAAATTACTGCTGCATTTTTCAGATCTCAGTTAGGCTTCTGGTATTCCACATAGCTCAAGAGGAAATTAGCAGAACATATACAATCATCAGCTCACTGGTATATGAAATACCAGGGTGCAAACTCTCCCAGTTTAGCACCAATCTGTGCCCACATACATGTGCTTTTCTGATGTGAGGGAAGTTCTCAACGAATTTATTAAGTTACTTCTGCAGATCAATTCCATTCAGTGTCCTACTATTTTGAAAAGGAATGTCCCTAAATATCCCTGTAATTCTAGCTTTCCTCTAGCATTAGTAGCTTGGGAAATGGCTGGCAGCTTTCTGGGAGCTGCGTGGCTACAGCAGTATGGCACACACATTTGCCTCACATCAAAAAAGGGGGGGGGGAAGCCACAAGGATATTTTAATGCAGTAAAATGTCACACAGCTAACATCAAATGCAATTCATTTCCACACATCATTTCATGCTCTTGGGTTGGAACTGGCTGATCTTTAAGGTCCCTTCCAACCCAAACCATTCTATGATTTGTTGCAAATCTATGATCTATCTCCGCATTCACCTACTGCATGGGGTTTTGGAAGGGAAAATTTCTGAGCATAATGACTTTGTCCACTTTAATGTAACCTGGTTCCACGTAATAGAAAAATGATTTTTACTCAGCCATTTAATGGGTTCCCTTTGAGATAAACTGCATGGTGAGGTGGATCTGTGCACTATCACAGGCAGTCTCGATCCTGATATTAGTGCTTCTAGCAAGCAATATGCTTTAAAAGCACAATACTTGTGTATATTCTCTCAGTGCATATAGCCTTGCTACAGCTTTATCTAAAGTTAGATTGTGAGACTAAAGAAAATAGCACAATTGTTTCTAACTATCCAGAACACAACCACAGGCAGATCTCATCAATACCAAGTCCCTTGCAAGCGAATTTGACACTCGTGGCTTCTCCCCTTCTGACACAGCAATGGATATAAACTGTTTTCTTGGATACCCTGAAGGGAAACCAGAATGTGACCATTCTTTTTTATGCTGCTGCTGTCTAGTGTCATGATTTCAGTGAAGTAGTCAGACTTCCACCAGCAGACAAGGAATAGAAATCCTCCAGGGAACCCCAATATGGGCAGGACACTGACTTTCCCATTTCTGGGCTATTTGCTACTTAAAAATGGAGTTAAATAACAAAACCTCACTGTTTTCAGAGAAAAACTGAAACAATTAAAATGTTATGATTCAGGTTTGATTTTTTATTTTTTAAAAGATTGACTTTTCTAAATTATCAAAATAATTTCTCTTAAGAAGAAGAAATCTTATTCTCAGATTCATTTTACAATGCCTCAATATTTTATTTGGAAAATTATGTTACTGAATCTTTCTTTTTTTTTTCCCCCCAAATGAAAATGTATCAATTTGATTTGGACTGAAAAGCCCTTTCAAATAGGGGAGAGGGATGACTTCTGGAAATAAATCAGTTTTTCAAGCCGGTTTCACATTAGGGTTTAACCCATAAGCATGAACCCAGACAGCAGAGTAACTCGGCGTCCAAAAAAGTTTCCAATTACTGAAAAAGACTCAAAACAATCAAAAAATGCTCTTCCAGGAGAGATTTTTAAGCATCAGACAGGGAATAAAAAAAATGATTGGAAAATCAAGTTGATCTTTTACACTATCTCTAATTACCATGGTCACTAAACACCAGCTCAGAAACTTGTTACCAGACCCAGCTGAAGGCACTGCTGTTTGAGAGTTCAGGCTCACGTCCAACCACAATTTACTTATAACTAATAAAGCAACTTCCACAATATATTTAAAGAGAAATCCCCGGATCTTCCCTCCATCCAATTTAAAACTCTTTCAATTCAGCTCTGTCAAATTTTACAACAAATCAGATTTAAACATAATGAAAACGTGGCAAGTAAAACTCCAGGGATTCCTTTAAAGTTCTGCAATGAGTAAGACACGTAATGTGAGGTGTTGTAATCCCCAGGTGGAGGTTTCTGAGTTCAAATGGCAATGTTTCCAAGAATAGAAGGAAGGCAAGGTCTGTAAGACGTAATAACGTTTAGTAGACTAAATGATACAGTAAAAAAATGCATAAATTTGAAGCACATAATTTGTTCTTCGTGTCATTGAAGAATCCCACAAAAGCTGTTAAAAATGGCTTGAGCGCCAGAAGACTCTGTGTTCTTTCTAACTAAATCACTTGCTCTAATAACAGATGGAAAATTACTTTGTCTAAAAAGACAAAAAATTACTTGGTCTGAAAAGATTTTGCCACTCCAAACACACTGCTTTTTGGACAATGATACAACATTCAACCCAATCATGAATAACCCCCTACCACACTGCAAATTTTCGGAAGGAGTCCATGTGTATCTACACAAAGCTTGGATATGACCACTGGACAAGATAACCAGAACACATATGGTTTCTAAGTGATTTGCAAATCACAGGACACCTCCATGAGTGCACTCAGAAGTAGCAATTACATGGGCTGTTGCCTTTGATAAACGACAATGCACATGCTTCCACTGGTGAAAGCAGGACCTGAATTGCATTATGAACACCTAAGCTCAGTTGGTGCAATCATTAGCAACCACAAGCAGGTCCAGTGGAAAATTATTCCTTGGAAAAGTTTTAATGAGAAGTTTCTACTGAATTCAGAGGTGTCTGTTGTGGCTTGCTATCCAGCCTATGAAAAAAATGCTTTCTGAGTCCAAATCAAAATACCTGCATTTGTCATGTAAAACGCTTGTTTGACTAGTATTAAGAACAAGACACACTGTGCAGAGTCCTGCCCCATACAGGCCTTATGCCAAAAGCCCCAAGATTTCGCATACGTAGAACTGTTCTCCTTCAGTCTTTGGTGACAAGCATTACACAGGCTAACCACTTGCAGACCTCTGCACTGATTTGAAAATAACATAATTTGTGCACTGTGTACTGTACTAACTCACTTTTCCTTATCCTCCTACCTGTCCCCCGCTTTTAAATCCACCTAAAATACATCTGCTTAGGTCAAACCCCATCAAACTAATGCTATTGTTACCTGGCAACAATACCTTTTTCCATTAAAAAAAATAGTCATAAAGGTTTTTCCCCTTGGGCAAGTCTAGCCAGTTAATTATTAAGTAACTGAATTGCTTAACGAGTTAGAGGAACTCTGACCCATCACCAGTCATCATCTAGTTTCCTATGTATTCATGGTTAACACGCAATGAGAAGATACAGCCATGTGCTCCCTTCGAGGGCAAGTAGCCCCAAACAGCTCACTACCAAAGTGGTGGTAGAGAATGGGGCTAACAGGACAGCAGGATCTGCAGTGTTCTGCAGCCTGCTCTCATCACCCTGAAGGTACTTCCAGATGGAAGCATGCCTGGGAGCAGCAGGGGCTCCTCTACTGCTTTTGGACAAGTCCTGGCACTGAAACCTTTCAGGTGTTGTGGCAGCAGCACAGATGACAGTAAAGCTGTTCTGTTGTAGGCAAGGAAAGCAGAGTTATGGAGGGATGCAGGTCCTTCACATGGACGGTTCGGACTTCTGCAGATTTTATAAGATGCCTGCTGAGGTTGGGACAGAAGCCTGCTCTGGAAAGGAAGGCCTTGCTGTTTACACAAGGATGCCAAACAGTTCCCAGCGGAAGGATTTAAATGTAAACTCACTTATGTGAAATGTGAAAACTAACTGTGAACTCACACAGTTGCCATCGCCCTGCAGCAGTACGGAACAGTTTGTCTTCTTATTTAGGCATCCCAGTGTCATCTGCAACCTGGATCTCCTTCTCAGCTGTACGTTCACAATGACTAAATTAAAAAGTCAAAACATGCAATCAGCAAACTAAACTGGACTAAATCAACCTTGAACGAGAAATGCACAGTGACTGCTGCAGAACACAGTGCGCTCCATAAAGCCCAGGGACATTCAGTTATTGCCAGTAGCACAAAAAGGTGCTTCTTTCCTTGGCTTGAGCACAACAGGAGATGAATTAACTTTGACATCTCATTTCAGCTTATCACAAAACAAAGACAACGAAGGTGCTCCATATGCCTGCACGGGTTATTCATGCAACAACTACTTAGTCTAGTGAGGACAAGGGCTCTCCTCTCTATGAACCCTAAGTCTGGTTTATATAAAGTCTGATATTTTCTTTCATAAGACTGCTGTTTCCAGAGACTAGTTTATTCTTGCTAGGATTAAGTAGATAGCAAGAATAACATGCTGCAGTGTGTGTTGCCAGCCAACTAAAGTAACACAGATCATGGCCTGATACTGATAATAGAGATTCTACAGAATATTATTCAGATTCCCAGACAATAAATCTTAGCAATAATGTCTGGGATATTGTCCCAGTCCAATAGTATCTCTTAAACATTTATACAATGGTATATTTATACATCGAGTTTTATTTGGAGCAAGGATCTCTCTAGATTGAATTCAGGAACTCAAAAGCTGAACCTTGAAGCCTGCCTTATTATGGTTCCTCTCAATTAATCAGTACTGAAAATAAATAAGCAAATCATAGGAAAAAAGAGACTTCAAAACCAGCATGAGTCAGTACAAGTCTTTTTTAAAGTCAACAGTAATCATTCTTGCCCTAGGTTCAGCAGCAGCAGTCATTTTTCTCCTTCTCAGTAGCTGGTGCAGTGCTGTGTTTTTGACTTTCGGCCTGGGAACAGCGCTGATAACACCGATGGTTTTAGTTGCTGCTCAGTAATGTTTACACTGACCAAGGACTTTCTGAGCCTCATGCTCTGCCAGGGAAGAGGGGAAGCCAGGAGGAAGCACAGACAGGACACCTGACCCAAACTGACCAAAGAGGTATTCCATACCACAAGCACGTCATGCCCACTATATAAACTGGGGGCAGTTACCCGGAAGAGTTAGATCACTGCTCGGGTCGGGCTAGGTATCGGTCAGCGGGTGGTGAGTTGTTGTATTCTGTTCCCTTGTCATTATTATCATTGGTGGTAGCAGCAGTGGTTTGTGTTATACCTCAGTTACTGGAATGTTCTGATCTCAGCCCATGCGAGTTACATTCTGATTCTCCTCCCCATCCCTCTGGTACCAGGAAGAAGGAAGGAGAGGGAGTGAGAGAGCAGCTGCATGGTTCTGGGCTGCCGGCTGGGCTTAAACCACTACAGTTCTTCATAAAGATTTTGTACAAGTCTGCAGATACTACTTACACCCAGGGATTGCCCCCTGACCTCTCATTTTGTTAAAGTATGGCATTACAGTTACAACAGTTTGTAAATTTTGAGTCCCTATTTATTAACTTTGTTCTCTCTGCCTTTCTCTTACATATTCTTATTCTATGTATGTACTTTTTAAAGTATTAAATTTTCTTATAACTTTTATATATATATTCTTATTAATACAGAAACATTGCTATGAATTACTGTTATCCAGTATGACCACTTAAGCCCTGTTCTAGAGGTACAAGTTTTACCTCAGGTATAAGTGATTAACTCAAACTCCATGTTCACTCATGTGATACTATCGCTGAAAACAGCAATGTCAGGTTTTAGTGCTAGTTTCTGAAACTGGGCATTCCTAGATGTAGGTTGCAGAAAATACCAAGGAAAGTGCTGCCCACCATTTCTGCCTTTAATGTTTTTCTGTCTTCTAGGTCTACATTTTCTTAGTAAAGTTATGGATAATGTCGATGAATGGCTAAAGTACAAGACTAGACATGAGCAACTTGGGACTTAACAAAGCTGTTGCACTCAACTGCTGTACGATTCCAGAAGCCGTTTCACACACCTTGCACAAAAAGCTGCTTTCTACTTAAAGGCTGCGCACTGAAGTTGAAATCTGTGAGGGCTGACATGCAGTGTCTGCTGCTCATTTTGAAAATGGATAATAATAATGATGCCTTTCTGCATTTTTCATTATTTCGGTTTTCTTAGCCGAAAATATGAAATCTTTTCATATGAAAAATGAAACTAATAGTTATAGGTTAAAATGTCAGACATCCATTTGTTATAATTTTGAATAGGCTTATCAGTTGTAGAAGGACTTGTTGTAGCTGAAAAAAAATGCCTGCGGTGACTTGTCTTTATGTGTTCTGGGGCCATTGATGTCTTTTCCAACACAGTATCTTTTCATCCTAAAAATGTCTTAAGAAAAGTCTTGCAACTAAGAGTTACAGAAAAAAAAAAGGCTGACTTATTTGCCTTGGTTTTTATCCAAGCACAAGTGCAATACCATATATGCTGCATAGGCTAAAGCTGACTTCTCTTCTAAGCAGACATCTACTTTGTTAAATGAATCAAGCACCTATTTGCCTTTTGCAAGGGAAAGTTCTTCAACAAATTGTGTAACTCTGCTAGTGGAGAGGTCTTATTTTCAGGACAGATAACGTGGACATATTGGTAGCTGGAAGCGAAGATAAATAACAGCAAACTGAGCACTCTGCCTGAACCAGTGACATGACAAGCCCAGAGGCAACAATAAAGTCTGCCAAGGAGCTTGATGTTATCAGTGGGCTCCCAGGTAAAAGAAACATTCTTAATGGTCACGAAAGCACTTCTGCAAAACATATCTTAGAGTATGACAAGATTCTCCCTAAAACATCATTTGGATTTACAAAATGTCCCATGTTCTGGATGCTTTGACTGATAAAGAAGTAGTAGGGGTTTCTCCTCAGAAACAGCTTGCAGGCATTTGGATAAGCAATAAAAAGACAATAAATATAAGCATAATTTATGTCTATATGCCTTCATCTTAATGTAAGCTGAAGTTCACACAATACTTCTCAGAATACCCATAAACGCGGTAACTCGTTACAAGCAAAAGCAACAGCAGAGGAAGTACAGTGAAAGAGGGCCAAGAGCAGCAGCAGCTTTCTACTAACACCAGTAAGAGTACCAAGAGTTTTCATTTGCTAAATCTTGGGACAGAGTCAATGAAATTTCCTTCATCATTTAAAAAACTCATTAATCCTAAAATGCACGTTCTGTATAGCAAGAGCAAGAACATACTACTGTATTTACGTGCACTTCCATGAAAAACCCAAAGTGAGCACCAATGTATTAGATTTCCAGTTCTTCCCGCCTCAGAAATGTAGACAATGAGCTAGAAAATAGTTCACTGCTATCTGAAGGGAAAGCTGCTGATTTTGGTGGTAGCGGATGGATTGAGCACAGTTGTCTGAGCACAGATGTATCTTTTTGACTTTGGAAATCATGAATTTCAGTTGAGTATGCAGAGTGCATAGAGCAGCTTCTGCACAATGTGATATTGGACTAATAAGTATTTGCCCAGAAATCCATCACAGAACTTAATAATGTAAGTAATGTAGAACTTACTGGTGACAGAAAATGCTCCTAATAGGCAATGTATTGAATGCTTGAAATACTGTGATGACTTTAACTCTCATAGTTCAAACGTTTCATGAAAAGTGGTCATTCAGCAGATATGAGAGTGCTGAATGCCCTGTCCATAGAGACTTTATCTATTTCACATCTGTATAGTCCAAGTTTAAATGACATTTTTTGAGTGAAGCAGAAGAAAGCAAGAGCTCATTATATCTGATAAAAGATAGTTCCTTTCAATGTTGCATTAAGATCATACTGTGATCTACCTGGAACATTGTTATGACATCCACTAGCTCTACAAAGAATGGTACAAGTTGATTTCTATCAATTATGTTCACAGAGAATAGGATTTTAAGAGCCTGCAATAGGTTCCAGAAATGTTTATCCTCAAAAGACAACAAGCTTTGCAAATTGCACTCTGTTTTGCCTGCCTCGCTAAAGCAACCCTGCTCTACAGAGATACTACCAGTCTAATTAGAGGCCTGATTGTGCATAATGATTCTTGTGCGTCCCAAAGTCACAGGCTTCAAATAAACAGGCGATAAGCAATGCTGCAGTCTTGCTTTGAGACAGGACTGGATTCATAATGAAACAATCAGCAGTAAACAAACAGCACAAAACTTGCATTTACTAATTTTCATCAGTCTTTCTTTGGGTCATGCTGTTTAGAAACAACTTCTAGAGAAGCAAAGAGAAAAGAACTGTTGCTGAAGTGAATGCAAACTACTCCATGAGACAGGTAAGGTTTGCATGGCTCTACACCTATATAACCTAAATTCTTCATGCTCTAGATAGCTGGCATAGATATCTCTTCTTTAGCACACAGGTAGATTGAAGAATACTTCAGGTAATCTGTTTAAATGTTACGTGGAATATTAAGAGCCTGATGCAAAGCCTACTGATGCCAGTAGAAAACCAAAGTGTCATAAGCTATGCATTTTGAGTAGTCTGAATTGCAATACTAAAAGTACCTTATTTCCTTTGGAGAAGCCACAGACAACCCCAAAAGACTGTAAGAAACCAAATCCTTCAGAAGCACTCTGGAGCAGCAAGTTCTAGTGAAGAGGAACACTGAACATTTATTTTCTTCTGAAAAATCAGAGCAGTCACTCTACTCATATGTGGAAACACAATCTCCCCACTATGCTTAATGTCACAAAAATGCTAATTGCTCACAAGGGAAATATTAAATCAATGCTAAAAAACAGCTGGGAAAAACCAGGGGAAACATTGCATGAGATCTTCAAGTACTTTGTGGAATATTTAGTCGGCGCTTTTCTGGAGTGCTTGTGAGCATTATCTGCTATTTCTGAAGGCATGCTGGGCAAATGCTATGGGAAAATAACAGTCAAGCAGTAGAGCCATATGAAAAATATCAACAGCAAATAATAAAGAAGCTAATTTATCCCCCATATAAATCAATGCTAAGCAGAAATACACTGTGCAACAAGATTTCTTGCTAGGAGAGTGCAAGGCTAAGTTGCATGTTATTTCTATAATCAGTTCCCTTCATTACTACTCCCACCAAGTTGCTAGCTTCCAGCAGATGAGAGGCATCAATGTGTCCACACATTTCAAGAAATCTGCCATTCTCCTGCCTTGCTCCCTCTTGACATATCATTACCTTAATTCACCTTTTGTGAATTTTCAACAATGCATGCACTGCTTTAAGGAAAACAGCGTGGATTCTGTTCTGCAGAACTGAGCAGCATTTAAGCATTTTATATTCACTACAGTTGTAGTTCTCTCTTGAGATGATAGTACTTGGGATATTTTTTATTCACAGCTATTTTAAGTAGGATTATACACCCCTCTCCCCTTGTTCTGCCCCATGTGGGACAATGTTTCTAATCAAAGACAGAAGCATCTTCCCCAACACAGCACCTGCCTCCACCACTTTCCATTTTACTATTTTAAAGTTGTCTCCATAGGTTCATTACTTTTAAGGGTATATAGACCATATCTTGCAGCCTCCTCTAGATCACTTAAGATGTTGCCCTCCTATGCAGCACAGCAAACCTCAATGTTCGAGAACACAGTCTTTCTCCTCGTGACAGACTTGACTCCAGAGACCAAGAACTCCACAAAATGCCACCAACAGTGTGCAGGCACAGTTTGAGCATTAACATTTACCAGCCAAGTCCCCAGAAGGGTGTATATTCCAGTAAGAAGCCAACCCCTTGAGAAATATAAAAGGCCTGCCAAGGACAGCCAAGTAAAACCAGATGCCGTGGGTTGGAAAGATATGGAATGGAAGTCACACTGGTAGACAGCGTGAGATGAAAAAATAAGGAGAATACAAGGAAATGAGTGGAAAAATGAAAGAAGAAACAAAAAAGCAACAGCAGGGAGAGAAGTGACTTAGGCAGTATGAAAAAGCACAGGACAAGCAGGCTTGCACAGGAAAGCAAAGGAAGGCAGGTGTCAGTGCAAAAAGGAGAGAAATGGATTTTAGACAGACAGGACCAAATTACTGGTAGCTGTGGTACTTTGCCTCCATCAGAGGTAATTGAGCAGTTGGGATCTGTTAGACAAGAAAAATCATCTCCAAATGTTTGGAAAAATATGAAAGTATGAATCATAGTACTTAACTATATATAGTAAATAAAAAATAAACCTATGACCTCACCATTGTTGCCTACAGCTTTTACCTTTACTGTTGCCATTGGTGCTGTCCTATTTCAATCTGTTTGCCTTCAATAAATTTCTGATAACTGCCTATGTGCTAACTTTACACTGTAAAGGTCAGTGCTGTACTTTTATGATAACTGAGGCTAATACTAAGAGAATGGCAAATGTACAACTTAAACACATTTCAGCAACTTGAAAGAGCTTTGCATGCCTCCTGGAATAATTCCTAACACCAGTTCAGTACACTAACCTTTGCCTTTAGAATAGCTATGGTCAGATAAATCATTTAACTCTACCATCAAGGTTGTTACCTTTGGCTTTTTCCATGACTTTCTATCTTGTTATTCAATGACTTAAATCAGTCACTAGACCCTACTTCATCAAGCTTCAATAATCTATAAAACAACTATTTATACCATGATTTTTTCATGATTTTTCAGCCCACTTTCCTTTACAAATCTTACAAAATTTCTCTTTACATTGAGAGGGAAAAATCAATTTCCACAGTGGCTAATGAAAAAAGTATTGGAAGGCATAAAGCCATTGCAGAATAAACCCCAAATCTTTAGGTGATACCTGCCTTCAGAGCCAAATAAATTAGTCTTCAGAGATGGGGCTAAAGGGACAGGCTTTGGAGCCTGAGCTACTTGGAGCTATAGCAGTACATATCCATTCTGACTGCATATAGCCAGAGACACAGCACAGAGTAACCACTGTCTTACATAAACATGTCTCAGGGAGACGCAACCAGTCTGCTCTTCCCAGCATGTCTTTTAGCTACGGTTCCGATGATCAAACAACAGACCAGGTAAGAAAAGCACCTTTGATCCCCAAAATGCAGATCTTTAAGTAGCAAATGTCAAGAAGGTCCTTGCACCAAGTTTCTGAATACACAGGATGCTGGGAGCAGTCATAGTAATTGTTTGCAAACGGTAGGAAGGCTTTGCATTGCCCTTATGTACCATGGGTGAAGTCTCCCTGACTTCATGGCATAAGGTCCTTCTACAAAGAGCAGTTATTTTAATTGGAGTATGGAAAAATATGTAGCCTTTATAAACACTAATAGAAAATGAATTACCAGTACATGAAGAGTAGGTATGGGAGCAATCTCATAATGTCCTTATTGTTACAAAGCAATGTACAAACGTACAGTGTAAGCCATTATACCGAAACAATCATCTTCCTAGAATAGCCTGCAGCAGAAAACAGCTACAAAAAGGGACTTGTTACCAAACACATAACACCCTGTACTAGTTACTAGTCAAATTTTCTCCTGATGTTTAGCAGAATTCTCTGCTTTGCAATCTGGGAGAAAGCCTGGATCCCAAATAAATTGCTACACTTTCAGCCTCCTGTTATAGCTACATGGTGAAAAACATGAGCTGCAGTGAAAGAGAAGAGAGAAGAGAAGCAATACCTGGGGAACTGCTATTCAGGTCATTTTCAAAATATAATTCCCATTGCAACATTCATGGGGCAATTCTGATGAGTTCTGGAGATAGCCATTGCAGCACATCTTTTTGATAAAAATAGGGATATGACATTAAAAGGATTCCTGCTCCTCTCCCAGCCATTTCCTTGGAGAAAAGCTTGGTCCAAAGGAGCCACACAGTGGGCCTGGGAGACTGACATGTTTAGATCATGGACCTCAGCTCTGTTTCTGACATGCGTCTGTTAGTTATCTTAGCCTATCTTCAGGCCCTGCAAGTGTCTCTACTCCTTTAAAGATATACTAGGTTGGGGAACAAACTGTGTAGGACATTAATTAGTAAAAGTAAGAAAAACAAGTGAAAAAGAACAACCTTAAATAGTGGAGTTTGTGACCTTGTGGAAGTTCCTGAAACCGTTTAACCCAGATACACAGGTCTCAGAGGACACAAACACATCACAGCTCCCATATGGAACCGCCTTTGCTCTCCATAGGAGTCTCCTCAGCTCCTGGAGGATGTCAACCACTCCCTCTGGGGCCTCTGTTTGTTTCCTTCTCTTGTCTATATGACACCCGCAGCATTTCCTAGGACAGAAATCTCCATCCCCATCTCTATCCCCCACATGATCAAAGCTGCCAGTCCTCCTCACAGACTTATGCCCTGGAGAGGGAAAAGCAGTTATATGCCGAACATGGAGCACAATCCTCATTTCAAACTTGACTTACATGGAAATCCACACTGCTCCCTGCTCCAAACCATCCTCTGTTTTCTGGAATCTGAAGTTCCAGCCTCATTAGTAAGTCCTAAAAAGAAATAAGAAACAGTCTCCTTCATGTTCTTGGTGACATGTCCTTTGTATTATTAGACTTGATTGAAAAAGTTATCACCATTTTTATACTGATATATCTGAAAATAATCAATTTTTAAATTAAGGGCAAGCATTAGCTGTATTATCACCATTACTTTGCTAATTTTTCAGATAACTCATTTTCCTTACTTTTTTCATGTGGCATCCTGGTGAACAAAATGCTTGCTTATTCAAATCTGTTTATTTCAGAAGTAAAAAATGTAAGTATGTATTTCAATACAATTAAAAAAATGGTATGGAAAATTTACACTTTTTTATTTAGAAATGGAAAAAAAAAATGAGGACAGTATTTCCTCATAATGATCTACGTCTGAATTTCTTCAGTGACAACAAACCTGATATTTCAAGGAGTTTTCAGAAACTTCTGCTTTTATTTTTTCAGTAAGATCTAGTATTTACCCTAAAACCTGTTTTGCCGAGTGGCTCACATTCTGTCACTGCAAATGTAGCAGAGACTGCCAAAATACAAAGATAACTACTTTTCTTCATTTTGAAACCTTTGTCAAAGCTCAGAGGAGACCTTACGAACACCACCTGTGCTTTTTCATTCAGTGTCTAAAACGTTGATGAAATTTCATGGCAGACTTAGTAGCACAAAACCACAATAGGAAAAAAATAAAGAAAAAAAGAAAGAAAAGGAAAAGGAGCTGGAAGCTGCCTACAGCAAAACATTTGAGAAACAAAAATAAGCCTGAACCTGAAATAGTTCTGAGAGCTCCACAAAATGTTTTTCACTACAGCAAGATAGCGATGAATATTAATATTTAGCAATGTAATCTGAATGGATCTGGTGCAGCATCTTGTGCAGTACAACACTCAAGCTCAGAGCACAAGCATGGATTTTAAAGCTCCTGACTCTCCACATCATTGCACAACTGGAAAGTTACACAAACCAGCTACAGCAGAGAGGCCTTGGGGGTCTCTGTACCTACTCAGCCATGACTCCTAAAGAGATTTAGAGCTCCCAAAGGACTCTGCTCATGCAAAGAGAAAGAGTCTTCAAAACTACAAGCGTGTGTTCTTTTCCTTTTAAGATAAAAAAACCCAAACATCCTCATGTTCAAAAACCCCACCTTTTGCCTCTAAATAGCAAAACTGGACTTGTTTAATAGCTAGGACGTACCTTTTCTTTTTCTAAACCGAAAGACTGGTTTCCAGAACACACACAATTCCTACCCTTTGCACCATTTTGAATTAAGAGTAAACACTGATGCATATTAATAAGAAAAACAATGGCCTGACCTAGTGTAAGCTTCTTAGCACATGACTTACTAATCTGCTGACTGTCTAACTCAGTGGGGACTAAACTCTTAAGGTCTTTGATCATTAATATTAATGAAAACTTTAACTTGCATCAAGAGGTTTGCACACTTAACAGTGGCTTAACAGTTCCCTGATGATAGCACTTCCCTGGCAAGAATATCACTGAGTTAGGATCCCTGAAATATAAACATGAAGTTTTTGGGGATGAGATCTCCAGCTGTATGGTTTTCTGATGTTGAAGTTTCCTACAGACATCTTCAGTTTCTGTTGCATAGTGAATCTGTGATCTTCCAAGCTCACAATTTCTCCAAAACATCACTAGGATGTTATTGCACATCTCTGCATCAGCTGGGATAAACAATCTCAACGCATCAAGCAGAACACTGATGTAAAATCCTCCTATATGAAATCTTTTAACACTTGATGTATATAAAGTATATAACTCCCAAAAGGAATTGAAGGAAGAGCACACAGGCAAAAGAGCAGTTCTAAACCTTTTCCATCCAAGTCTAGACCACAACAAGCCATTTTTGACCTGCGTACCCAGTTTGATGCTTATACTAGCCTGATCATACAAAGTTTATTTTAAAAAGATTAAACTTATTGCAGCAAATACACTCATTATTATTAATTTTCTAAACCTGCACACAACGTTTCTCAAGTGGCACAGTCAACACACTCACCGTATTTGCTTCTTTTCACCAGGCAGTTTTTGTCATGTCCCGGCTTCAATTTCACAAAAGCCTGCTACACCTCTCTACCCACAGCTTCATTTCATCCCAACTCCCTTCCCAACTAGAAATAAGGAAATAACTCTCTGAAATCTGAGCTTACTATTTCAAAGTACTGGAACTCACTTTTTAAAATCTTGTGCTTTAAAGCCATATAAATGCCACAGAAAATCCAAGAGCACCAAAATGAAAAGGTTTCCAAATACCTTGGCTATCAAAAAACCAAAAAAGGCAAAAGCTCAATTAGGATCTAATTAAAGGTCAACAAGGCCCAGAATCCTGTCTCTAAGAGCAATCAGTTGGGGATACTCATCTTGCACAGATAATGGCACCGTCTGTTTGCAATGATTCTCTCCAAGCTTCTGGCAATCAGTAATTTAGATAGTTCCAGAGGCAGAGGTCAGTAGCAACAGCTGGACTTCTCATCCAAAGATGTTCTGTGCCCTCCCTGAGCCCACATACAGCTGTGGTCTCTACAACATCCTGCTGCAGCACTCATCAGGCAAAGCAGCATTCTCCTTATCTTCTGTCTCAGGGCTCACCTGATCCAGAAGTTAAGATTTTTTTACCTAACAGAATGGGCTTTCCAAAAGGCTTCTGGCTTTGAACTAAGCCATGTTTTAATAGGGAATTTTTCCTTAGTTCATAAAAATTTCAACAGTGCTTTAAATACATAAGCACCTTCCTAAGTGCTTTCCTAAGATATAGTGGATTATCACAAAAGCCTGCCTGTCAAATACACCTTGTGCAAGTATGAAGAACTGCTTCATTTGGAAATGGTACAAAAGCATCCTGAGATAAAACAGTAGAAAAGACCAGAACATTCCACATTATTCACCATCGTCCTGCCAGTATGAAAAGAGAACAAATTTCCATTCCTGTTCTTGAAAAGAGGAATATTTTTCACATTTTAAGAGAAAAGGGTTAGACTTAAACCCTTTTGGAAATGCTTATATATGAACACACAGTCACATATAAATACAGGTTCACCTCTTTTTTCATGGGGCCAGACTGTCAATTAAGGGCAATCCAAAGGCTCTCAGATTTGTCAGCTAAATACAATCCAAAACACACCGACCCATGCAACACCCTACATGTGTGAGTACTATCTGGCAGGTTTGCAACATCCATATGCATGGAAAATGAGGAAAAGACCCACAGCAATTTGTGTTCACTGAGCACACTCTATTCCCTGAGACATGAACTGACCTCCACTATTACTGAATTCGCCATACAAACTCCTACAGAATATGCCTGTAAATTATGGCTTGCATTTTATGTCCCACCCATTACCATTGAGTTAATTGCAGTCTGGATTTAAACATTATCATTACTTACAACGTGCAAGATGTGTGAAAGAGAATTAGGCATATATAATGTCAGTTCTCTCTCTCTAAATTGTTTAAATAAGGGAGAAAAAGAAATTACATAGTACAGAATGTGGTGTCTACATCATAATTCAGTATCTGCTGCACATTTTGTATTGCTGAAGAAATTCAAGATGCAGCTTCTGTGGCCGTAGCACGGGATACTGAGTGCTTTCTGGGATGTGGCCTCCACTGAAATTTGGAGGTAGTTTTGAGTAGTTTTGAGCAAGCAGTGGTCAGATTAGGGCATCAGTCTTGTACTCAAGTCACAGCCTTACTCATAAAAAGCAATTGCTCACCAAAACTGGCCCCAATATCAAGCAAAGAACTGCTCAGGAAAAGCAGAATTCAATTTCTAGCACTCAGCTAAAGACTTCCTGAATTACAACAGGCACTTCCATTATGCCACGTTTCATTAAGCCCAGCTTTAAAATATGGCTAATTCTCCCTTACCACAAAGAGTTTGTTCAAAATAAAACGCATAATAAATAACTTCAACTCTCAGATGTTGCAGCGCTGAATTAATGTAATTATTCAGACAAAGAGCACTCAACACAGCTGACTGATCAAATTTCCTAAAAAGCCCCAGAAATAAGAGCATTATTCTATATATTTCTTTATTCATATTAATACAGAAAAGTATACTTGGAGCCAAAACTCTTGAGGACCTTGCCTCTCAATTATTCCTAAGTAAAATATAAACTTCACTATGACTTTAGTTGTGTGAAGAGATAAGAAGGAAGCCAGTTATGAAATAGGCTCAAACGATGCCAGTTCTTCAAGCATGTGTCTGAAAACAGCTAGATTGCTGAGGCAATGGAATAGCTCTTAAGCAACTACACAAAAATATGTGTGAATCAAGAAAGGATGCTCATGTGCCATCTTCTGCTTCTTGCTTAAGTGTTTCTTCTGAAACAGAAGGGTTTGATTTGGATTTTCGATGCAGCTTGTTCTGTTGCTAATATAAAATTTACTTCCAAGCATCCACTTTAATATTGTATTGACCTCCTACTCATATACATAAACCCCAGAAATCCTAGCTCAACTGCCAACCCAGAACCTAACCTTTTGCAAAATACTTAATATAAATGTCATATAAACCATTATCATCATGAAGCATCTCTACTGCAGTTGATACGGATGATGCTTTACCATTACAAGACCGACATTTCATTTTGTCCACATGTGCCAGCTCTTTTGTGTATCTTCTATTACTGCAAACTTCTATTTCCACCAGCAGTAGAAATAAAGGATTGAAGAAAGTTCCTTTGAATTTTAATGATGAAAGCTACACAGATAAAGAAAAACATGCAAAACATACGTAGTATAAGAAAGGTCATAAAATGTCACAGAATACAGACTCTTTCAAATGTATAACTGTACATTGCTTCAGCGCTTGGCAATGAACTGAATGCTGAGAAGAGCTTGACTTTTAAATACATTTAGATACTTTTAGATACATTTTAAATACAGTGCACATATTGTTGGAACTAGATGACCTTTAATGTCCCTTCCAATCAAAACAATTCTGTGATTCTGATTCTATTCCAAATACACTAAACATATTTTAAATATGCCCAGGACCATTGTGAGCTTCGGATTCCAAGCAGCTCCAGTTCATGAACTAGGTGCATGAGGAAGACCATGTTACATTGGATGTGCCCTCTTAACCTTAGGGGTTTTGCTAGAACCAAGTAAGGTAGAAGAATGACACAGATCATTGCTGTGGAGAGGGAGACAACTTTTTCTCTGCGTTACCTAATAGTTTCTACTTTCTTAAAGGCAGGTAAATGATGTAAAAACCCTATACAGTTTCTCGCAAAGAGCTTGGCACTTTGTATGTGCTGCATCCCAAAGCACAAACTGACATGCTCTTGCCCCTCTTATGACAGAATAGTAAAGTTAAATGACAAAGCACAAACGGTTCAGTAATGGTCCCACCCCAGTACATGATCTCTGATGAGGAGAGAACTGACTAAATAAAAAGGACCTTCCTCAGCTGTGGCAATGTAATTTCAGCCCTGGTGGCAATATCTGGAAAGCAAACCTCTTTTCAGTTTCAAACGTCAGGCTTTGAAAACAACATTAAAGGCTCCTGTTGAGAAGCTGCTTTGTAAACATTTTTTTCAAGGGAGAACTGAAATGTGTCTCCAGTAGGGAAAGCTCCATTCGTGCCTTCTTCCATAGATAATGGCAGCAGGGAGACGGGAACTTCAGTTCTCTGTCAGCACTCCAAAGTGTAGTCTCAATGCAAGACTGCAGTGGCCTTCAAAAGTTTTCATTTATAAAGAATCTATTCCTACATAAATGTCACATTAAAGTATATTGCAGAACTCAGCACACCATCTGCCCAGCTGTGACTCCAAATGAAATTGTTATTCAAGTTCTTGCCCATATTTTCCATCCAAATATTTGTATAGTTTCAAATAGCTCAAGAAACCTGGTACTGACGTCATCCTCATGGATATCAATAAAAGCTCTGCCTCTGGCTTCAACAGGAATGGCCTTGACCATCCTGTAGCGACATCTTTGAAACTGAATGCTTTGAAACTAAACCAAAACTGCTTACATCTATGGCTGAAGGAAGTAATGTATTTCTATTTCTATTTATAAACATCCTCAATGCATGAGGCACTTTATAAACTCCTGGTCAGCTGCATTGGTGGATTTCCCCATTGGATGTAGTCTGATACAGCAGCTATGAAACTGAAAACAAATCCTCATTGCTCATTTGTACCATGTGCATCCCCAGGCCGCTAATCTGAAGTTTTATCTCAGACAAAATGCCCATGGAAAAATAGATGCTGCTATTAGTAACAGCTATCTGAGCTTTTGTGGCACACTGAGACAACAGTGTCCTGCTAGTGAAGTGTACTGACATTCAATACTGAGCACGGAGAATCAGCAGAGTGTCTCGCTGGAGCTCAGGGTGGCTGGAGGGAGAAGAGAGAGACTGGTGAAGAGAGGAATCCTGAGAAAATTCCTAAAGAAATACACAAAAAATTCCTTAGCTAGGTATATAACCCTAAATATATGATGCACACTTTCTTCAGTAGGTCTACGTTACACAGCCAACAGCAACCTTCAGCTTTATGGAACATTAATAACTAGAATGAAATGAGCACTACAGATGGAATTCATATTGAAAAGTGAAAACCCTTAATGCTAAAATCTACTTGCCCGAGACTGAACTGGGAACACAGTTGAGTAAGCACTAGTCCATTGCCTTGTAAAGGTCACTAACAGACAAATAATCATCCCAGACATTCAGAGAATCATTTTACCATGATATAATAGGCATATACTAAAGGTCATTTGAAACTAAAGTTTCTAGTTGGGCTTTTTTTGCCGCAAAGCAAAACACATTATTAAAAGAACAATTGAGCTGGTGTGTGGCTTTAGTGCATGCGAGAGTTCTGTTCCACCATCCACAATGAACAAAGCTGCTCGCTTTTATTGCCTTTTTTTCAGCGCTCGAATATCTGCCTTGTAAGAGAAATTGGTTTTGCCTAACGCTATGTCTGGTACTTCAGGTGTGGTCTGGCTAGCTTTTTATAGCATATTCTGGAGTGCTCTTAAATCATCTCCCCGCAGGAACAGATATTAGAAGCGGTAATGTTTCCTGGTCACCCTCACTTACATCCACGTGGCATTAACAGGCGATGCACACACACAGCGGTCTCCCTTTTCCCTGAGGACAGCGACAGCGCGAGCAGACTTTCCTGCCCGGACCTCCTCCCGCTGCTCGGGTGAGGATGTCCCGCTGAGGGGCAGAACACACAGCCCGCTCCCTCAGCAGCCCGAGGACGGGTCCTGCAGCGGCGCCTCCTCCTCCCGCCCCTTCGGAGTCCCCGTTCTGGCGTGACCCGGCCGCGCTACCCCACACCCCTCCCGAGCACCCCGCTGTCCCCGGCTGCGCGGTACACTCCGCGGGCAGACTACGCTCCTCCTTCCTCCCTGCCTCATCTCACACCCGGCCCTCCTCCTCCTCCCGCTGCTGCTCACCCCCCCCCCCCCCCCCCCCCCCCCCCCCCCCCCCCCCCCCCCCCCCCCCCCCCCGCGCGGGACCCCGGCGTCCCCCGGGCCCC
>WYDI02000048.1:25052-60744 GCA_009867235.2 Psittacus erithacus
CTGCTCACCCCCCGCCCGCCCTCCCCTCCGCTTCCCCCTCCCCTCCTCTCCCACCGCCCCGGGCAGGACACTCGAGTCTCCAGAGGCACGCCCCGTCCCTGGGGCTGCCGATTACCTGCCGCCGCGGGCAGAGGCCGGAGCCGAGCCCACCTCGCTCCCCGCCCTCTTCTCCCTCTGGTCCCTCACAGGGGGACCCCCGGGGTGGGCGGGGCCGGGCCGGGCCGGGGCGGGCGGTGGCGCTGTGCGCAGGGGCGGCGGGGAGAGCAGCCCGCGGCGGCGGCGGGGCCGGGCGGAGAGCCGGGCGGAGAGCCGGGCTCCTTCCCGCGGTACCCCGCGGATACTTATTTATTACTGTTTTCGCCTTTTCCCGTCCCGGGTCCGCACTTCGGTCACTTTGGTTGGGCTTTTTTTATATTTATATATATATTATTTTTTTTTTCTTGTTCTCTTTTCCGCTTGTTTTCGGCAAAGCGGAAGGAGGATGGGGTTCGAGCTGGATCGCTTCAGCGGGGACGTGGATCCCGACTTCAAATGCAACCTGTGCAACAAAGTTCTGGAGGACCCGCTGACCACCCCCTGTGGCCACGTCTTCTGCGCCGGCTGCGTGCTGCCCTGGGTGGTGCAGCAGGGCAGCTGCCCCGTCAACTGCCAGCGCATCTCCACCAAGGAGCTCAACCACGTCCTGCCTCTCAAGAGCCTCATCCTCAAACTGGACATCAAGTGCGACAACCACGCTCGGGGCTGCGAGGCGGTGGTGCCGCTCCAGCACTTGGGCGAGCACGCCGAGACCTGCGACTTCTCCCCGGCCAAGTGCCGCAACCGCGGCTGCCGCCAGGTGCTCAACCTCCGCGACGTGGAGGCGCACATGCGGGAGCGCTGCGAGGCGCGACCCGCCGGCCTCTGCGACCAGGGCTGCGGCTTGATGCTCACCCACGGCGAGCGCCGGGCCGGCGGGCACGGCTGCCTGCGCGCCCTGCGAGCCCACGGAGCCGCTCTGCAGGCGCGGGCTGCGGCGCTGGAGAAGGCGCTGAAGAAGGAGGCGCTGCGCGCCGGCAAGCGGGAGCAGTCGCTGCTGTCGCGACTGGCGGCGGCGCAGCTGGAGTTGCAGGTGACGGCGCTGCGATACCAGAAGCGCTTCACGCAGTACAGCGCCCGCCTCGACGCCCTGGCCCGCGCCCGCGCCGCCTCCCCCGGCAAGGTAAGGGGGGCTCCCGGGAGAAGGTTCCCCACTCGCGGGGCGAGCTCCTCGGAACGCCTCCCCGCCTGTGTCCCTGTGCAGGAGGGACCCTGCGGCGCGCTCGGCCCCGAGAGGGGTGACCGGGACCCGCTGTCGGTGTGCGGGAGACGTGTCCAGGAGCCGTCCGGCCCCGCGCCCTTGGAACGTCTGAGCTGTGGGGCGTAGTAGCCGAAATGTACCGGTTTCCATGTGTGTTATGTTTGCTAATGTGACCATCATCGCTATCTGGACCCCAGATGGCAGCTCACACATCAAGTTCCGAGGTCTCGGTATTGTTACTTTATTTCGCCTTGGTTCTCTCCCCAAAGAAAACTCTGAGCAGCAAAAATGGAATTTCCAGGGCTGGAAATGGTATTAAACCACCAGAAATAGACTCCCAAGAGTAACACAAAGCAGAGTGAATTGGAAGAGGCTGTTGTGACCCAATGATTTCCAGACCTCAAGCTCACCTCGCGTCCCACAATACGGCTTCCTACAAAATGCGATGCTTAGGATTAACTATTACACAGCAAGGACACCTTGCTAGCAGCTGTTTCATGATCTGAAGCCATCATCTTTGTAAGACCTCAGCTGCAGACTTGCATGGGGTTTTCTTCCAGAGCAGCACTGGGTCCTTTTAAAAGCTCAGTTTAGGAGGAAAAAATTAACTTGACTTCAGCCCCTCAGAATGAGACCATTTGTGAAATGACCAGAATCAAAAGCCAGAGCTACAACAATCCTTAAGTTTTAATTGGAATGAGGCTCCCCAGCGAGGGAAGCCCTAGAAACCAATTATCTTTTAAATGAAGACATTCAGGGTCCTCCCTGTGACCTGGAATGTGCTACCACAGGCGCAGCAGTATTAAACTGTTCAAAACTGTCAAACATCTGTATTCACACCTTTGGTAATGTTAAGGCTCTAAAGGCTGTGCAAATGAAACGAAACTGTGTTAGAGGCTCTTCTTTTTCCCGTTTTTCTTTTCAAAAATTCAGAGCAAAACAACTTACTATGTTCTGCTAACTCAAAACAGAAAGAGTATTTTAATACTGAATGTGCTGGTTCCACTTCTGGCAATACTGGACATGGTGGTATTTAAAATCTTAGTACAGTTGTTGAAAGAAATTGGGGGTTCACATTCATGTCAGTTGTGAACCTTCCTTTTCTTGCAGCCCCTGTACTTCACAATGGCATGCTGCAGAGCCTTCTGCGCCTGCAGCTTAGCCCACAGCTGCCTCTGCTCCCTCTCGCATTGCTGCTGATGGGAAAGCCTTCCAAACAGTCCTGCTGTCGGAAATCATCTCACTAAACCTCGAGCTCCTCGTCTGTGATATGCTTCTAAACAGCACACATTTATTCTCACACTGCC
This sequence comes from Psittacus erithacus, assembly GCA_009867235.2. Classification (NCBI taxonomy): domain Eukaryota; kingdom Metazoa; phylum Chordata; class Aves; order Psittaciformes; family Psittacidae; genus Psittacus; species Psittacus erithacus. Next base: position 27,636 of record WYDI02000048.1, read on the forward strand.
CCTCCTTCATTTCTTTGTGGCTGGCATTGATAATGTTGTTTCTGCTTTATTTAACTCTCTAAAGTATAGTGAGCTGCCGTTAGTGTGTAAGGTACTACAGATAGTTGTAAATGTGCACAGTATGTAGTTTCCAGCAATACTTTTTATCAAATGTATGGATACAGCTGGCTGAGACAACTGTGCTCATTTTCAGTCCTATTACAAAAGCCTGTTATGCAGTTTTCTGAAGCAGCGCCGAATCTGAAGAAAGCTGGAAGGTGTCATGTCACCACAGACTTGTGGTCTAGTGGTCAATCAATTACATGTCTTTCACAGCATTTTGGGCAGCTTTCCAATACCAACAGCTCTCCTCTGCCCAGCTCCCAAAGAAGTACAATGAGGAAACTTGCATCTTTGTGCACTGGAGAGGTTTTTTTAAAAGACCCATGTGCAGGAGATGCTTTCCCAATTTGGGGTTGTGGCATGCTTCCAAGTCTGTACTCTGGGGTTATTTTCTAGCAGGGACTCTGCACTGTGCAGCACAGACTGTTAACACTCAGCAGGGCATACATACTAGCCCAAGGATTAGGTCCCTGAACACATGGATTACACATACGGTAATGTGGAATAACTAATGTCAATTTCAGTTTTAGAAGCAATTGCATATTCAAAGCAGGCAGCACCTTTGCTATCATTAATTATGATCATTATTCATATCTCATGAATTTAGTTATAAGATGCGATGTTTCAGGCTATGTGAAAACTCAAGTGCATCTAGCAGTAACAGACTGGGTTCATAGGTTAGATGTGATTGCAGAACTTACCGTAGGATGTTCTGGCTCCTCAGCAGATAAAGAAAAAGGATTGTGTGAATTCCCTGCCTGATGATTGCTTGTTGCTACAGATGTAGAACCAATCTAGAATAAAACAGATGACATCCTCTGGTCAAAACAGAAGAAACACTCACGTATAGCTCTGTGCAAATGCTTAGTGAAAGGCAGAATACAATGTTGAGTGACATTAGGCCATTCGTGAAAGACCCAGAGATATGGGGTTTTGGCTGACACAAACTTCTTCAGCAGCTTTGGAGACCCAGGTCTGGGTTTGCCTTAGTATAGACTTCCCTTGTGATACTGGTTGAACCACATAGCTGTCCTGCACTTTGATCCCCATTTCCGAAGTAAGTTTTCTAACACTGCCAGAACTGTATTGAGAGAAGATGTACATAAAATACATATTTTATACATAGTCATCTGTAAATACCTCACGATTTTATAAGTTCCTTAAAAGACAGATGTACCATAAGTGACTCCAGTTGTGTTTTCCATGTGTCTTGTTTGCTACTGACTTTAATTTCACTGTGTATTTACTAAATGTCTGATCAAAAGCCAAATCTGAAGGTTTATTAAGAGTGTGACTATTCATTCCTCAGTGAGAAGAGGTGAGGCTTATTGTGAACAAGCTTGAGGAGGGAGTGGTAGGGAAGGTGGTGTGTCTTGCTTGAAATTAGTATTCCTTTGATCAGACACCTCAGTCCTGAAACATCAAAGTCTAAATAGTCAAGAAAAACCTCATGCTATTCAAACAATGCTTAATCCTTGCTGAAACATACCACCGTTCACACCTATTGATAAGCTGATTTGGTCCTTCCTTTATGTACACAGCCATCAAAGTCCTTTAGGAAGAAAAGAGTCAGGGAGAATCAGAAGCAGTTCTCAGTGTTGGCTGCAGCCAGCAGTGGAAGCCCTTCTTCTACCCTGACAACCAAAAGCAGGGCTGAACTTTCAGTAAATGTATCAGATATACAGGGACCAGTTTATGATCTGGTATTTAGGACCTCTGGTTTAATACCTCTGTGGAAGTGGTAACAGGTTTTAATTCCATTAAAGCCAGATGAAGTCCTTTACAACAAGATGATACCTTTTTCTCAGACTGTCCCCAAGCAAAATCCACTGGACTGGTCCTGGCAGCCCTTTTGCTGGTAAATGAGGAGGTGAAGTGCCTCCTGTAACAGTGACAGACCTTCTTAGCCACAGCACTACCAAAGAAATTAGAGACTTCCAATATCTACAGGGAAAGGCAGTTTGTTACCTCCACATTACTCAGCTGGGAAGTACAGTAATTTCAAGAATTATGTGTAAGAGTTCTGTTCAGCTGTGGGAATACAACATGCCAGCAGCCATCAGGTCTGCTGCCGAACCAGATGACGGGGCAGGGCTGGATGCTGGCCACTGCATTTCCAGAGTTACCTCACTGTTTGATGATTGTTTCTCTGGAACGCGAGACATGTTAGAGGGGAAAAAAAAGGCAGAGCCCTGGAAAAACCATTTGCATTGTGGCCTCCTTATGAAGCAAAGGAGGTTGTTAAAGAAATTGTTAGGACTGAAGATATGAATCTGCAAAAGTAACCAAGTGTTAAAGCAATGCACTGCAGCCTCCCTGGTGCTGGGGCAGTTCAGCACAGGCGGGGGGAATTACTGCTCTGCAGTGGCACGTGTGCTCTATAACATGACTGCTGCCGCCAAGAAGATGGAGACAGTGTACAAATCCATCTGAACTGACTGGAAAGCTTCTTTAAAGCCCTCATGGATGTTTTTCAGGGACTATCCAGTAAAAACTGCATTAGTTTCCCCCAAAAGCACAACTTCTGACTCATTCAAACCCACCTGCATTGATACTTGTTCAGGTAGGTATAAAAAGCATCATATCATAGTCATGTAAGGTAGCTTTAATGAAAACATTCAACTTTAATTACTGGAAGTGATTTGAGAGCAATGTCATAACTGTTTCTTCATTGTTCTCTTTGATTTGCCTTAAGGCATAATAGGGGAAGTACACAGTAGCAATAGCATGTCCTCGTCTTTCAAGTCCTGAATCATCAGTCCCTGAAAGTGGTCTCACAGGACTGGAAATTTGTTCCTTGAAATCCTGTCTGAGGTCTGGGTCTGAGGGCTTGCAGGGAAATAGCCTTTATTTCATTTTTCAGTCCACTTCTGGGTACCTGATTCTTACTGATGCCAACTACAGGCAGATAACATCAGTGTGACTTCATATTTTTCTATACCAGGTCCAAGTCTATTTATTATCAACCTGCAGGAAAGACAGTGATCACAAACTGACACTAAGACTGTAAACCAGATTTCCAGGTGGAGTATATTGTGCAGCTCCCCTGTGGTAGAGCTCTGAGCGTGCGGTCGGTGGAGCTCTGCAGTTTACACTGGCAGGGAACTGGGCTTTGTTACCATCCCAAATCTGAAGGAGTAATTCAGTAATCCAGGATTACTTTGACATTTTTTATGAGTTTAAGAGACATTAATATGTGATTGACAACTTCAAATTGACATGTTAGAAGAAAAATGCACAAACTAAAACCATCTGCATCGAATGATAATGTAGCTTGTAATTTTTTGTCATTAATTGGTTATGAAAACCAGACTTGTAAGATAACTTCCTCAAACATTTTTGTGTTCATAACTTTTTCACCCTTTGGATAAAACAAAGAAAAAGATCTTGGAGGAGGCAAGGTTTGTATATATCTATAGATGCACAACATACCAACCCTATAGTTGTTATTCAGACTGCTTCTTGTAGTGTTCTGCTGTTGTGTCTTGTATAGTTTTGTAATGTTGTGCTGTAAAGAGCACCTACTTGATTGAGATTATAGTTAATACATTGTGAGGATTTAGTTGTCTTTAACAGTACACACACTTTCTGGCTTAATGAAAGTTAACAGACTTCAGTAACATCACTGTGTCATAAAGGACATTTTGGTTTAGTTTGTAGTTAGGAACAGGCTGAGGTAAGAGGACAAGGTAACATCATGTTTGTACAGTCTTCTGGATACTATAGGTCTATCCAATCTGTCTTTGTTGTACAGTTTTTGTACAATCAGAACTGTTCACTGTAGAACGTCATATTTTAGAGAATTAACATACGGATTTTCAATGGTGGAAGATTTCTGGTTTGCTAGTATTAAAATGCCAAAGAAAAAACCTCTTCATGGCAGGCACTGTGAATAGCAATTGGCACCCTGGGCGTTTTGCAGAAGTCATAGCAGTTTTGTTTAATGCTGTTTTCTAAAACTCACCAGGGAATTTCTGTTGTATAACGCTATGTTTGATACAGTTTAAACAATGCCATGCAGTTAGCACGAGAGAGAAGCAACATAAAAATGCAGTCCTAAGATTCAGTCACCCTGCAGCACTGGAAAAGTCAAGAATTTGACTACTGGAAACATGGAGTATTTTACATAACACATCACATATGACTAGGTCAAGTAGTTGCAGGAACCAGTATTACATATAAAACTCTTCTGTTGCTGTTAAGTGTCTCACTGTAGATCTCAATAAAAAATACACATAAATCTTACAGGGTGGGTTTCACAGAGAAGCACTGCTGGAGAACAGTAGGGTGGCTGGGAGCTACTGGCTTTGCTCCTGCAAAGTTGTTCTGAACATTCTTCTCTAAACTACAATCAACCCAACAAACCTGAATAGAAGTTTTTAGCTGTCATACCCACGCAAGCACAAATGTTTTGAATATGTTTATCTGTTCTTTGTAGGGTGAAGAAACTAAAGCACTGACTCTCATCCTTCATCGTGACTCTGGCTCTCTTGGATTTAATATTATTGGTGGCCGACCATGCGTGGTATGTTAATTGTTAAAATATGTTTGCCCTTTCCAGTTGGGAAAAGCATGTAGGTCAACACTTAGAGGAAAAATGCTGCTGACAAGCATTTGGTTCCCTTGGGATTCCTTCAGAGCAGATCTTGTGTTCAGATTTGTGTTGGATGTCTATTAACTACACTGTTTTTTCTCTCACAATGTGTGTATTCTTGCACATCATTACAGCAACACTAATATTGGTGCAGCATCACTCCCAGAATGGTGAAACCATGGTGTCTCTTTCCCAGACCATTACTGCTTTGAAGGTGTTGCACAAGTTCAGGGCCCACAGCTTTAGGTCCCTTACAGTTCATTAAGAAAACATTATTTATTGTCCTTTCCACCAGAGATTAAGCAGCCCTCTGTGCAGGTGAAGGGATGGAACTTAAACAACCTACTTTTGAGTTCTGTGATTTCAACAGATGTTTCCTGCACCATACACTCACTAATGTATTTTTTCTGGATGCTTGTTGGCTGGAGCTGCTGCATATGACTTTAATTAGATCAAGGAATGGATTATACCTTGTCCTAGTAATTTATAAAGTATTCAGAACTACTTCTTGGCCGCTTGGAAATCTGACATTAATCATGATTTATTCCTAGTAAATTCACTTGAAAGTTATTCTTTATTTATAGTTAAGAGTTTTTCAGTTTTCTGAAACATGGCGCTGGTAGAAGCTGGTGACACAAAATGTTGTATGAAATGAGTCTGAAAGTATCTTGTTAGGTATTTTCATATATGTTGGTTTTCATGGTTCTATTTTTAAGCCTTCAGAGGAAGAGCTGTGCAACTAAAATGAAAAATGCACTGTTGTCTTATGTTTGCTGTGCAAGCCGGCTGCCATCTCACTGGATTTTACGTTAAGAGTAATTTCAATCACAAGTACTACTGAGCTGGCCTAAATCAGAGGAAAGCCATTATCATGCAACTAATATGCCTAATGGAAGTCCATTCCTTGTTGTTTATGCTTTCAAAATAGGAGTATCAGGTGGTCTCATCAGCACAAAGTAATTCCATATTAAAATATCAATAATAATATTTCTTTCAAATCACATGCACTGTTGTGACATGGACAAGTTTTAGCTGAGGGCAAATCAGAGTTAGTTCAAGGTACAATAATGTATTTTTCTTTTCATCCTTAAAGGATAATCAAGATGGTTCCTCTAGCGAAGGAATTTTTGTATCAAAAATAGTTGACACGGGGCCTGCAGCTAAGGAAGGAGGGCTGCAGATTCATGACAGGATTATTGAGGTATGTGAATACACTGTCTTTTAATAGTGCAAGTTCCATCGCAGGTCTTCAAGTGGCATGATGTTTAGTATGGGTTTAGAAGAAATGCACCGTGGTAAACACTGTCTAGAAGACGTGTCTGTTAAAATATGCTTGACTTGAGTCAGTGCTGACCTTCATGGTTTTAGGTATAGTTCTTACCTAAATATAGAAACCAGATTATGGATGGTATGTGCATGTCCTGACTTTGAGGAGCTAGCATCTATCTGGTATGCCATAGATATCTCTTTTTAAAGCTATTGGAAACTTCTAATTTATTTAGTTAAAACCATATGTGAAATATCCGTAGTGTAAACCATGATTTTATTTTTCTTGGTATTTAAGACCAAGTTTTGAAGAGCTAGAAAACATGCTGCTCTGCATTTTCTGCATGGTTTACTATAAACCTGTCTAAACTCCCTAGATGTTGTTTGTAAGTTCTTACATTGCTCATATTGCAGTCTGAATTTCTTCTCATTTTGCCAAAGTCTTGACCTCAATAAAAAGTCTTTCCTGTGAAAGAGGTGGTTGCTTGAAATGTTTCTCGCAGTTTGCAGTGAGTAGATTTCTTTTCTGGGTGGAAGAGAGAGACAAAAAGGTTTGTTTTAGTGAAACAAAAGGCAGCTGATTGTGAGTCAGTTCCCATTGTTTAGCATTTTACAGTTAAGAAAAAGTATTTTTCACTGTCTTTATTTTTGTAAGCTGGAGAAACTTTAAGACTCTATTGTTCAAAAAGATAAGTGCGGTGTTTGTTGCCAAGGATATCATGGAACAGCCAGTTTCTCTAAGTAATGGAATTCCATTGCTCTTATGTTTTGCAAATGAGCAATAAACAGCTGTTAAGGATTTTCTGTTGGCAGAGGACAGTGTGTATTTGCTATTTTCTGTACTGTTACGGTAAATGGTATTCACAATTTAGTAAGGATATAAAATAATAATGAAGTTTCTTCATATGGGAAAGAATGGAGCCACAGTAGCAGAACTATAAAAAGATAAGAAGCTGAGCTGTGAAATGATCCAGAGTTGCTTCAACTTTGTATATGATGTAACATAACTGGGAAAAAGTCTGGACAATTTTGTGAGAACGGTGCAGTTTTGTTTGAAGTGAACATTTTCCCATAAGTATGTATTTCCCCAAAGCATATTTGAAAAGCTGACATCCGTTTCTGAAGTAGTGCATAGTCACATAAAGCAAACAACTTCATGAAAACCAAAACTTTGGAAAACCAAATACTCTAAAGTTAGGAAATGTCCTGGTCTCTCTCTGCAAACTCAGTTTGGTCTCCTCGAGTGTAAGCACTGTAATGTGGTCTGTAATTGCAGTCAATACGGCATTTGTCTGTAGAAGTCATAGAAGTCACCCTTACTAATGGCACAGGGGCAGCTAACTTCGATGGACTCTGCGGCATCAGCTCCCTGTATCAAGAGACCTTCCTCATTACTGCTTTTATTTTTCTCCCCCTTTTTTTTTTAACTCCTTCCTTACTGCTCCATTTCTCCACAAGTTTAGCATTTGGCAGCGTTAGCACAGGCCAGGCTAAGCAACTAAATACCATTATACTGGATGCTGCATGTTTGTGCAGGGTCTTTTCGACAGTTCAGATTACATTTTCACATGAAAGAAAACCCCAGAATAAAGACACAAGAGCAATTAGTTGTATTTATAACGCACCAAGGGCAGCAGCAACACATGTGTTGACAACTGTTGCTGTGCTGACCACAAACTCATTTTCATATTCACTCTTCTCACCTCTAATTATATACACAATAGTGATGAAAATTTGGCACCTAGTTTGCCAAGAGTTGACTTTGGATACCTCCACATCAGCATCTGAGTTTCAATTAGGCATGTCCTGTTGAAGCAAGTCTCTGAATGGTGCCCAGCTAATGCGGTTCAATTCCCATTGTGGAGTAGTCTCCAAGCATGCTTACTGGGTTTTTTTTCCTGATATTAACTCATTTAATGCAGCCACTGCAGACATCCAGTTCACAGAACTAGACCTGAGTGCTCTAACACAGAGCCCTCAAAATATGTGTAGTGTGGACATCAGCTCCTGAAAGCAACTGTTTCGTTCTGTATTGTGTGTGATGTATATTTAGTGTGCCATATCTAACCCTAGTCTGGGTTAAGGAAGAAAGGGGACACCTCCTGCACTGAGACATCTAAATGAGCTTTATCATACTAATCTCCAGTTATCTTAGATACTTGAAATACCCTGTAGATTATCTAGATGGGAATCAGGTAACAATCAGTGATAGTGGCCTTCTAGAGGCATATTTTGTTAATAACCTTTACACAGCCAAAGTTTCAATTTGGCAGTTTGGCTGAAAATTCACAGACTTAGCGGTAACTGGCAGGACACAGCTACAGGATTCAGATGGAACTTGGCAGAGAGAGTTGAGCATTGTAGCGGGTCACTTTTGCTTTCAAAAGCATGAAAGATGGTAAAGATGGTCACTTAACTGCCTGGAACTGAATTTTGTTACCTCAAACTTCTTTGACTTGTTCATTCAATACTAAGGTTTTATGTATCGCTAGCAGGATTTTAAGTACTCTTTCAAAGATACATTCCAATATAAGCTGCTGAGTGTAACATCTCCCAAATTAATTCCAGCATCCATCACAGAGAATTTACAATGAAGTAAAACATGAATTATTTGATTTCCTTCTGGAAAATGTTTCTTTGCTGTGGACCTTCTGGTGGATGTGTTTTGGAGCGCATACAGAAGAGCATCATTTCTCATTTTCAGAATTGTCACAACTCTAATTACTGAGCAGGGATTAGATGGACACATAGAGGAATGTTTATAGCTGCTAGGAAGTGCATTATTAGATTCATATTTACTTGCATATTCTATCCCCTGACAAATGGATACAGAGATAAACTGAATTATGTCAGAGATAATTTTTAAACATATTTTCCTCATGGGGTTTGGATTTTCTGTTCTGCATTTTTAGAAGGTTAAATGTAAAGTTAATTAGGTTTAAGAATTGTCTTGAAGTTTCTGTAAAAGCAGTTTCTTAGCCTTTTGCATGTCACTGACTTAAGTCACGGTGAAGTACGTTTCTACCACTAAATGACATGCATCAAGATGAATGTTGCACAGTCTGTGCTACTCGGTCTTCAAAGCAGCACGTAGCACTAATACAGAGAAATATCCTTTTTTCCTTGTACTTTGTTTCACAGAATCTGTTAAATAATAGTGATATTCAGTGTTTCTATAGGACTATGCAGATGATGTTATGGCTGTTAACTGCTTAAATATTCCCCCTCGCTGATCAGTAATACTGTCTAGACTTTCCAGTGGGTAATCTGAGGTATACAGAGAAATGGCTTCTAGACATTCCTGTCAGTTCAGGGTTGAAGGCTTGGATCTTGAATCTCTTTGTTAACTGTTCTATGTAAACCAATGCTTCTTAACCTGTACCTGTTTTCAGATCTTTCACAATTACTTTAGAAGTGAGGAATGAATGGTAGAAGGAGATTTTCTCTGGGTTGACTACATGTTTTTCATGCAGTTCTGTACTTACACATTCAAAGCAAGCAGCTGATTTAATGCAACACTAGTGATTTACTGAATTAGTGTTAAGATGCTCCCTAGCAAATTGCCATGTTAAGAACATGCTGAAACTATTGATTTTTATGCAAAGGAATTACTGTTCTCATAGAGTTCATTCTTTTCAGGGTAACAAAATGCTCCTTATTTCCTCTCTTAACAGAAGTTGGTTCAACTCCCAGCCATGAAAGCCGCCTCTACGCAGCTGCTTGGCATTTCTTAAGACAAACTAGATTTTCAGAGCACATCAGCTCTGCAAGATTATAAGTTAAATATGGCATTCTCTTCTCACTAACTGGAAAACTTGTTTGTTTAGCTTCAGGAATGCTTAGAAAGAAGGAGGAGACCCTTGAAATGCTGACCGCTTGCCACCTTAAAGAGTTTTAAGCACAATTAGGGTACTGTTGAAGTAGTACAAACTGTTGCAGCTCCACTGAAACCTTGAGGATTTATGCCACCTGGGACTTGTCCAGTGTTTCATGCTGCTCACAGGAAGGATCATTAGGAGCTGAGAACATGTCTTAGTGCATTTGATTGATCTTCCCCAAAGCACACTCATGTGCTACAAATTACGGGCTGCTTTTCTATTATGTGGGCTTCTTCACAGGTCACACATAAGAACAAGGAAACATTTTAGCAAATCTGTGTATGTACAAAATCCACAATTCACTGTGGGTTCCCTGTTCACTCTGCAGTCAGTGTGCTGCAGCTCACATGAGGTGGCTGAGGTACATTTCAGCAAAATTAATTTGGTAGCTTTGTTAACAACGCAGCCCCTGAAAAGCAGAATCAGCACAGAGAAACTACATAAGCCATGCAGGAAGGGCAAGAAAGGATGCTCTAATGGGCACTTGGCATACCTTTCCCTGTCAATAACATACTAAGAAAGATCTGCTGCTGAGGCAAGGATGGCTTTAAAACTGAGTGAATGAATAAATGAAGAAACATTTCATGTGGTCTGCTGGTGCATGATGGGGTCTAGTTTTTCCACAAGACTGAGTCTCTGGGCCGAAAGGGTTCAGTGTATTGCTGCTCTGGCTTTCTTGTCAGCATGCAGTTGTCCCTACCCTGTGTGCCCTGTTCACTCACCACCACTCACAGACAGCTCACAGGAAACTCCCACAAATAATCAGTAAATAAAATCATTAACTGAACACAGCCTTCAATTCCTCATTTGCTGGTGAGCACTTTTTAAGCGTATGCCCACTTAAGTACGATAAGCCTAAGCCAATAGCTACTTGCAGGAAACTTCCTGCAAGCACTTACAGCAAACACTGAACTCTGACAGGCATGCTGGTTAAACAGGATATTTTCATTGTCTTGAACGAAGAGTTCAGCTCTGCAAACAAGATTTACAGTGCAGCTACATACACTTAGGAATTGATTTTCTAGAAGAAAACTGTTTCAGACAGTGACTAAGAATTGGCTCTTCAAGTTCCTGCCAGGACACGCAAGCACATTAGAGTATTTGAGGAGAGCAAGCATAACAGGGCAGTGAGTACAGCTACAGCAGAGTCAGCTTTTCTTAGTTTATACTCCTAGAAAACTTTCCAAGCCCTTTGTCTGTATCTGTTGATGGTATCTGATAAAGCAGCATCGTGCCTGTGCTAAAACATGGATCCCACAGCTTGGTCAATAGGGAATAATAACAACCTTAAGAGGAAAATGTTAATGAAACCAGGCAGACTTGGTTATCGCCGCATTTTTTCCTCTCATAAATTTATTTGCCTGATTTCATACCAGCACTACAGCCTAAGCTGTGGCAGGGAGGAGGGGAAGCAGGGGGATGAGCCAGAGAACAAAATAAAGAGTATTTTTACACTAAATACTGTACTAATGTCCTTCCCGCAAACAAAAAAAAGAAAATATGTTGGATGGGATCAAAATGTGTTACAAAGAAAGCAGTGCTGCTTTTAGTATTACAGACCTACAGCCTCTGCTTCTTCACTGATAAATAGACTGAAGAGCTCAAGTTATAAGCACATTTCATGCTGCAACTTTTGAAAAGGTTCTGCATGGGCTCCCCTCAGATTTCCACACCGTCTTACTCTTTCATCTTAACAGAAGTCCACAACGTGTTGACCCTAAATACAATGTGGGCATTTGGAATCTGTGGAAACTTAGAATATTTCTCAAGGGCACACTGAATAAAAAAGAGATAACTGAATTACCAAAAAAAGCTCTCTCCACTGAGCTATAGATCCCATCTGTGTAACACTGCTGAAATTAATGGAATTAATGGTGTCTCTCCCCTCTCCCCCTGCATGTAGCCCTTTATGCTGCACTTCTCTCTTCCCTCGACCTGCTGGCAGTTCCCAGAGCTGCTCAGCTTTCCAGAGTATTTTATCTGTGACTTTGCTCTTGTGCTTTAGAATCATACAATCATAGAGTGATTTGGGTTGGAAAGGACCTTAAAGCTCATCCAGTTCCAACCCCCTGCCACAGGCAGGGACACCTTCCACTAGGCCAGGTTGTTCAATCATGTCCAACCTCTAGCACATCTTCACATCATCAGAATTTTCTCCTGACAGCCCCGTTTTCCTTTGTCCTCTGCGAATAATCTACAATCTTGAACCCAGTACAAATCCCTATTGCTCTCACATGCTACAAACAGCTGTTAGCCATGGAAACCCTTTGACATGCCTGCTACACTGAAACGGCTACAGATGGTGTAAGCCCAAGCTGCCCTGCAGCTGAAATGTAGCATCCACTGTGCTTGCAGAGAAGTTAAATAACATCATTCAAGTTTGTGTTGGAATTGCACAGTTAAACAGGAAAGTGCTTGAGAAAAATACATGATTAAAAGGAAGTACTTTCCAGGTCAGATTCTCTTGCATCAAACTTTTCATGACTATGGGGATGGAAAAAGCGGAAGAAAAGTTCTGCTGATAGGATAGCATTTTATATTACTTTAAAACCCAGTGAAAGTCACTGATCATGTAGCATATGTCATGTCTCCAAAAGTTTTTTCTCTTTGGTGTGGTTAGTAACTTGTTTGGTACTACAAGGAACAGGACTTGGAAAGGAAATGCAAACCACTTTGATAATTTCCATGCCTGTCAAATCTCACATTAAGCAAGGGAGTCACTCAGTTGACTCATGTATTGCTTGATCACATAGCTCATGAATTCTCATCTGTTCTCCTTCAGCTGTTTTTACTATTTTCTGGTAAACCAATCCATGCTAATTATCTTGATAAAGCAGGCTTCGATCAGTGCCTAGTCTGCCTTTTGCCAGGCTGTGCAGTGGTGAAGGAAACTGTTCCGTCCTTTGAACAGTGAGGTAGGGATGTGGTCCTGTGCTGGAAGACAAGCCTGGTGTGTTGCCTTGTAGGCTCCAGGAGCAGTCACCATGCTGCACATCAGCCCATGACTGTGACACTCATGATGAAGAGAAAACACAAACCACCTGAGAAAGCCACAGACTGGTTTTATGAGTTACTGCTCTTCAAAGAAGTGAAAAATAGCTGTTCCGTATTCTCTGTACCTAATCAGAGGGAAATGTGTCAGAATAACATACATTTTTTAAAGAGGATGCATGTAGAGGACAATTTAATGCGTAAGAGGACAATTTAATCTTCTTTTCACATGTGGCACAATTCCTTGCATTTTAAAGTCATCTGTTTGGTTTTCCACATTTGAAGCCAAACCATTATGATTAACTGTTAGCTTTTATTTTTAGATTTTTGGATCTGCTGAGCCTTTTTAGAGAAAACACACAGAATGCCCTATCAACTGTTTTCACACATTTTATTTGTATCGTAATAAGTGGGCAATCAGGCACAATCATCCTCAATTTAGTACATATGCAGTACATTACCATGCCAGTTGTACTAAAAGATATGCATAAAACAAGTGCAAATTAACTGGCAAAAAGGGAAGCTCAGGCCATTGCTATTCAAAATACACTTGAGTAAAATTTGCATAACTTCTCATTTGGAATTAAAAATGGAACTTATTCAACAAATGTGAAGAATACTGATGTGTGAGTGACCACATCTTCCTGGCGATTCTGAATCCCAATTCTGCAGCCCAAACCAGGTTTGTTCTGGTGGTGGGATTTTTCTTCGTAACAAGAGCAAGCCATGCAGATTTGCTTGGCACGAGCACCTTAGTTCTACTTTCTTCCCAACACTGTTTTTACACACACAAAACGCAGAAACTGAAATTAAATCCTGGATTCCATTCCAGTAAGATGTATAATATATAGTCACTTTTGGTCAGTGGTATTTGTAGGTCTTAAGACAGATCAGGTCTTACTGCTTGAGAGTGAACAAAATAATTTCAATATTGGGTATGGGGTTGTCTGGAATTTGTTTCTTGTTTTGTTTTGTTTCTGAATTGCCAAGTTTATGATGGGACATGAAACATTACAGGCAGGAAAACATGGAAAGTGAGAGTGCTCAGAAGTCGGTCCAATTTATTACATCAAATTGTACAGCAATAAAGGCATTAGAGTAATTCTTTCCTCATACATAAGGCTTTTTCCTTTGCCCAATTAAATCATTTTTGACACTATGAAAAATCGAAAGCCATTCACAATTAACTGCAGTTCTGTGCTTTAAACACTAAGAGGTGACAACTTATCAACATTGTGAAATAATTCCAGCATTGTTGACTGCTCCTTTATGCACAATGTTTGGATATATTTTAAACCAATATAGCTTCACTATTTTATGTTGCACTGTGAAGTGCAACTACAGGACTTGTAAAGTTTTTAGATACTTGTAAATACAAATGGTACTGGGCTGTCAGTAATAGTAATGGAGAAGTTTTTGCTTCAGCACTGGGGATTTTAAAGGGAATAGCATTTTAAGTTGTTTTTAAGACTTTATTATGCATTTTAGTATCCAAAATAAATTTGTATTATGTTAGCTTTCTTATAGCAGTGTAAAATTATTAAAGAAGGTTGTGTCTGTGAAATGTTGCATCTCTAAAGAGAATTGACTTCTGAAAGTAGAATTCAGGTTTTAAAGACTGGGTGAGGGAATAAGACTTAAAAAAAATGACAGTTCAGAAATTGTTCTGAGTGGAAGTAGGAGTGGTATGACTGGGCTGTGTGAGTAGATCAGCAGATGGTAGAGACATACACCCAATCCCTCTGTACATGACAAGAGGCATTCCTTTTGTGAAAGACTAGGTGATGTGTCTGTACTCTAGGCCATGTGATTCCCAAATAGTGCAAGCATCTTATCTGTAACTTAAATTATGCTTTAAATGTACCTCATTGTATGAAGCAGGTCAGAATATGGAAAACAGTATCTTTCGTTGGTGTAAGCCCCTTTTTAATCATTTACTGAAGCATGGTGTTAAAATAATCTTCAAATAAAAATCATTAATTTATTTAGGACTTGACCTGTGGATCTCAGGAACAGTACACCCTACAGCAGGCTCTTTTCACCATTTTACACTGACATCGTTATCATCCATAGCATCCGTATAGAATCCACAGTTTAATTATATGCTCCATTTCACAGCAGTACAGAATTAATCCTGGTTAATCTGAGATTAGATGATACATGAAGAGTCATGACTGGTCTCTAATGTAGGGAATTCTACCTGGAAGTACTTGCCTTCATCTTTACCATCATCCACATAACTCTGAAGTGCTCAAAGATGTGCAACACTGGAAGCAAGTAACCAAGGACACCAAACTTTGGCAATCAAGCTTTGAATCCAGTTTAATTTAATTTAGGTGCAGATTTTCAAAGACGTGAGCCACAGGTGCACAGTCCTGTACAATACCACAAGGATATTGGTAATTTCAAAATCCCATCTTCAAGTATAACAAATAAAGTTATTAAATGTTTCACAGGATCACCAAATGGCACAGGTTGGAGGAGACCTCTGGAGACCATCCAGTCTATCCCCCATCTTCACAGCAAGGTCAACTAAAGTCTGTAGCACAGGATCAAGTTTCTGCCTTGGGTGTACACATACACGTTGTACATGTGAATAGTCCTTTTGGGCCATGGGTTTAGCAGGAATTTGAACTGAAAACTAGTAAATATTATGTATGTTTGATTGGACAAATACAAGAAAGAAGCCAGCAACAGGAAGGGAGAGTGAAAATGTTTCCTGAAGCATTTGGGGGAGAGAGGGAAAGAAAAGAGAACTTCGGTGCTATTTTTCCTTCTTGTCTTAGTTCTGCTGGCCTCTGAGCTCAGGAAGATTTAGTTTGTTTCTTGAAAGGTCTTGCTTGTAAAGCAGACCTTTTTCTGGCTCTGGCCAGCTCTAATGAAAATTAGCAGTAACTTTAGCAGCTGCCATACCACATGATTGCTTGGAATTGCATAACTTCTTTTTCCTCCAAAGGAAACACACAAAGAGTTCATCTGATCTCCAAAGTGTTTTTCTCTAACTTAATTTCTAAATAAAAATAGGTTTCTGCTTTCTTTTAACAATCTTCTTTTTTTAAGACCAAAATCTGATTATTAATAGTAATAGGCTCTAGGGTAGAGCTTTTGTGAGTTAAGCGAATAGGGTGATTGGTTTTATTTTTGTTATTTTAAACTTTAATACTGTTTATCAGTAAGAAGCCATGTCATGCACAAAAGATAGTTAAGATAGCCCAAGAAATCTTTCGTTGCTGATTTAGGGCTTATAATTCTGAGAGTATGCATTTGGCTAAATATATGTTGTGTTTTGACAAAGAGAAGGTCATGGTGAGAAAGGAAAGACCCTTATGGCCATACTACGTGTAAACTGAAGAGATTGCTGGCTCAGACCAGGTCCCATTTAATTCACTGGAAATCCCAGAGTATCTAGCCTGATCTGCAAACACAGAGCAGATGGAAGTTGAAATTATCCTTCCCATGTGGCATGTGGACATGCACCGTTGCTTTCTGGCTCATTTTTCTCCCCTAAATGCTGAGTCTGAGCAGTAGCACAATATTGCTGATGCAGAAGAAGTACTATCTACTGTAAAAGGTAAAGGTGGGATTGATCTGTAAGCAGATGGCATGTTCTACATGAAGATGCAGTCTAACCTGTTGAATTAAACATGGCTAAGGGCATGGCTTTAAACCAGAGCCACCAAGAATCCTGCACAGAGCAGCCTCTCCCCTGACCAGAGTGGCTGCTGGGGCAGACCCCATGGCAGTTAAGTTACATTACCACAGTTACTTCCTTTTACCACAGTTCTCTTTAGGCTCTTTTTTTGGAAGAAACATTTGATGAACTTATGTGAACGTGTACTATGTGTGGAAGTTTATAATCATTTGCTGAAACCTAAGAATAAATAAACCTCTTTTCTGTACAGTGCTTTTTCCTGACAAATTTCTTGCAAAAAAAGAAATAATCTTTGCTTAATGAGGAGACCCCACTGGCTGTATGTTTATTTATGTCTCCCTTGTAGCTCATTCAGAATCAAGGCCAATATTCATAGGTCATAAGTCTTAAAGAAATCTCACCCTGTAGGTAGGAAGAGTTCTTAAATCATTGTGTTCTTTGGGAAAAATATGGAATAAGCTTTTTAAAGTTTAATTCATCCCAAATCCAAACAAACAAAAGCCAGACAGTGACAGCATCATGGAATATGAAATGTTGCTAACATAATGAGCATGTTGGCACAGAAGAAAGCCCTGAGAGCCACGCTTCTTGGGGCACTGTCATTGGTTTGCACCAAGTTCATTTACCATATTTGAGGAAGTTCTCAATCACAGGCTTCCAATTAAATCTTAAGTCATTTGTACTTTTAGCATTTTCCCATTCTCTCTGCTAGCAGTAGTCTCCTTTTCCTGCTAGCTTGTCAAGAATCCCTAGCTCTCATTTTGGAGTAAAAGTTTGGCACCTTTCGTGCTGCAGGCTAAAGAGAAAAGCTGGCCTCTCACAGCCTGCCTTTAGCAGTGGTAAGCATCAAACAACTTGAAATATAAAGCAATGAAATGTCTTTAGATGCAATGTCCTGCTAGCAACTCTTGATTTAATTTAACAGTTCACACAGCCTGCTCTGATTCCTTCCTGTGCTTGAAGGAGCCAGTATATACTGATGCTCTTTTTTAATATAACCTTTCATTGTTTTCCCTTCGTTTTGGCCTCCCTCTTCCCTCCTAAAAGCTTTGTAGGCAAAATTTCCTCTGCAGCAGGGGAATTGCTGACTGTTTCTATTACAAACCTTTCTCTAGCAACTAGAACCTTTTCCTTCAGTTTTAGCCAGTTTTGCCTCCTGCTGCTAATGAAAATGTTCTCTCCCTTTCTCTCCTTCTAAATTTACCAAAAAGCAAGTTTATTTACCACTTTGCAGATTTCTCATTGCAGAAGGTTTTTGCAGACTTGCAGCCTACTTTAGAAGCAAATAATAAACACAGGAATTAGCAAAGATGTCAGAGAGCACAATAGCTAATACATTAGCCTCTTGTCAGGTCTAGCAAATCTCCAAGCTTTATTGACTATTAGAGGCTACTTTCACTGGGCTGACACTGCATTTTAGTTCACTTTCCCAGCTTGCCTTCCCCAGATGCTCTGCTGCAGTTCTTTGTTAGACACCCAAACTCATTAGATTAATGAGAAGCATTTTAGTAATGTATCTCAGGCAGAAATAGGGAGGAGTTCAGGGTTAAGAAGATTCTGTGGAGTTTTTAAGGATGAAATTAATTTCATGCATAATCTAGGGGCAAAATAGTGGTCTTGTCAGTCCTTCAGATTTGAGTGATGTGCTGTTAGTCTACTGCTTAAACTTTATGCTTACCTCTGAATACTTTTATAATTTGAATAGATTTACTGAACAAAGGGACCAAAACCCCACAGTCTGAACTAGGATGATACACTTGTTGCTAACTGTTACTTTTGTCCTGAGTAATAACTTGCCCTAAAAATAATTTGCTTTCCATTAGTTTATTCCATAGCCTGAGGTTCTGTTCAGTATGAACAAGGATTGCAGTCTGGCCCTTACTACTTGTTTGTGTCTGATTGTAACCATTTCATTCCACTCCTTTGAAAACCTCTGGGGGAAAAAAATAAGCCCAAAAGCTTTTAGCTGCTTAGAAAGTGTTTTCCTGCAGTTTCGGGAAGAAATGCAATTATCACGGCTGCTTAATTAAAGTGAGTTGTCAAGGAAGCAATAAACCATGAGAGAATTTACTTTTCCTTATAGAAGAATGCAAATGAAGGCTATAACTGGAGGTCTTGGGAAAGGTCTTGACTGCTTTTTGCTACTGGACTGATAATCACACGAAGTCGTCCATATTCTCATGCAATCAGATTATGTACATCATCTTTTGCAAGGGAAAAAAGGACTATGGAAATAAGTATGTGTCAGACATGCTACAAGAATAAATGTCTTTGTATCTGTCCTTTATGTGTTAATCAATGACCTGTTGTTAACTACAAACCAGGACATTTCAAACCATGCAAGCCCTTTCTCAAAGGAATTTGTCTTTGAGGAAGCAAGCAGCTAAGGACAGCAGAGCAGTATCCTGAAAGCTGCCAAGAAAGGAAAGACAAATCCTGACCTGAAGTAATGAGCAGTGTCCGATTAATTTGATATCTGCTAAGGCAGAAATCTTGCTGAGCTAAAAGCCAGCAGTGAGGATTTCACAGTGAGTTTTGAGAACTGATGGCCACATGTGTAAAATCTGTTATAATGATAACAAAAGTAAATTCAAAACTGTTCATTGTAACTGTTATTCTAAGTCCCATATAAGCCTATAGTATGGTCTGTAGGTGAGCAGAAGTCCCTTTGGATAAACCTGCCCTGAATGAATGGAGCGTTGCCATGAGATGTCTATTACAGGAGAGAAAAAGCCTGAAAATATAAAACATGTATGGTAATGCTTAAGCATGGAATTTGTTTTACTAAAGCCAAAGGGAATACTCATCTGTTTAAGTATATGCATTAGAATAAGAAAAACTGAGGTCTTGGGTACTACTAGTGAGCGTCAGAGTCTATAAGCATGTGAAAATAATTCACAAATGGCATATCCACTGATCTGTGGAAAACACTGATTCAGTTTACATTTCCTTTGAGTATGTAAAACCTTAACCAGTCATTGAACAATCCAAACTGTGGTATTGGACACCTGAGAAAAATTTTATGGAAAACAATAACAGATTTTCAGTTCAGTCCCACTTCATAACAACCCAGTTGTAAACTGCCCAACTTCTACTTCTTCAGTTTGTAACACCCAGGTTACTGCCTGCTTTTGTTCTCCTGACAAACTAAGTTTTGACACAAGATAGCGAACCACCAGGTGTTCTGTTGGATTACTGTGTATTTGCTTGCTTTCTAAACTGAAACTCAAGATTGGCTTTGTTTGACAATGAAAAAATTTTGGTTTGTTATTTTTACCTTTTCAGAATATTCCCATTATTCTTGTTACACTGCACTCATTTGCTAGTGCTGATTTCTATTACTACCATTAATTGCAGAATAGAGACAGGCTTGGAACCTGGAATAATGACTTGCAACTGAAACACGTTGACTTCTGCCACTCCTTCCAATTTAGAGACATCATACTTAGCCTTATTATCAAGCATCCATGTTATTAAAAATTACTTTTCTTCTCTGCATATAATGTTCTTGCATTATGATCTAAGTAAATTTACTGTATAGAAGTTTACAGTTCAATTCCACTGTTAAAAATTTCCTTTTAGATGGATGTACAATTTAAATTCTAGATCAAGGTCGATTTAAAGCTGCAGTTTACTATTGTCATTGTTGTTCTCTCCCAGCCATTACTTTGTCTATTATTTAAACAGCCTTTGGATTAAAGTATACTATCAAAACGTGGCATTTTAGGCATTAAGAGCACTAAGTATCTCTGAATCACAGACGAGCCTGATTTTTGTTTTGCTTTATGCTTTACTGTGTCAGACAGAGGATTCCTACTGTTGTTTGTGAAAAGAAAGCTGGGGCTCAAGTTAGAAAGGAAAGCATAAAACTGATTGCTTGATGGTTTAATGTTACAGACCACCTACTTGGAGAAGGCTGAGAGCTTGAGCCAAATTGAAATTCTAAAGAAACAAAATAGCTGTAGACCAGCAACAAACAAATAGGTAAAACTCAGTTGAAAATTAAAGGAACAATAAAATATGATTCCATTTTGTTAGTAGTTTGGTACTTGGAATAGCTTCACATGTAAGAAAATATAAAGAAGCCACTTAGGGGCAGGCCATTAGACAGGCATTTAAAGACTTCCTGACAGACCTAATGTAATTTTGTACACTTATCACCTTGTTATAAAAGCTGTGTATATTCAGATGTTGTTTTACATAATTCCTTTATTGTACAGTTAAGAGGATAAAATTAGTGAATATATAAGGAAGGGAAAGAAAATAAAACATACACATCTCCAGAAGAGGCTTTTTTATAAAGGAAAGCAGGGGGCAAGATTTCTTTAGTTCTTCTGGGACTTGAACAGGCAATTTAGCTAGAAAGTATTTCTTTTGGATAAAATCTGGAAGTTAACAAAGAATAGATGTAGCTTTCGCTGCACTGCATACAGTTAAAAACTGTATTTCTAGTCCTCCATCTAAAACTTGAAAACATCTTCAACTCTAGAATTCGGGTGTGCAGTAATCAATAATACTTACAGGAAGTTCTATAATAGTATTAAGCAAGTATGAAAAGATTAACAGAAATTGAACAAACTAATGCAAAGGGGGACGAATTGGGATTTTTCAACTGAAAACATCAATACAAGCATGCAGGGAGAAATGCCAGTACATGTAAATACAAGTACTGCAGATAAGCCAGTGGCCAAGTACCTGATATAAGTGAACATTTTCACAAACTGTTACAGACAAATTAGTGTGAAGCAGCTGCTGTGCTGCTGAAAAGAATGGAGTTGGATTTAAAATTAACTTTCAGCTTTTTATGTATTTATAATAATATACCATAATATCATATAACAGCTTTATTTGGAATCACCCTTAAATAAGCTGGTTTACTTTGGAGCATTGTGCAGTGTATTTCATACATATCTGAATACTTCCTCTGTAAAATCATCCTTTGAGTTAATTCTTTGAGTTAAATCTTGTCTGTGGGGATTTTCTCAAAATAGCAGAATCTGATTGTGAAGCTGCAGCTTGTTATGGATTACTGAACTCAATGTAGAGCATTATTGCAATTAGTTTAAGGCATTTAGTGTAGTGAAAAACTATCATTTAAAGAAATTAAAAAGCTGTCAACTGAAGTTTAACTTTACTTTGAATACTGTCCAGAGACAAGGGCAACACATCACTGTGATTAGTCTGGCTTTCAGCTTCTGTGATAACATTTGATAGGAATTTACATAGAGGGGCCTAAAACCTTTTATTCCCAAACACTTTTATCTCAGTCTCAATCACCTGGGAGTCCAACAGCACAAGTGGCACAAGGCCAAGCAGATACATCTCCATTTATGTAAAAACCAGTTCCTGTGTGCTGTGGCAGCAAGAAGTGGAAGAGTCCCCTTGCTCTGGTAACCCTGGGAGGGATGTATTTTTGGTTATGATCTCTTTTTGGGCAAGTCTGAATCGATCTGTTGTTTCAGAGGAGAACAGCTGCAGGGGACACAAGGGATGTTTGAGGGAGAAAGGCAAAGCTGACTCTTCTTAGAGATAGAACTGAAAGTTTTCTTGGTAAACAGATGTTCCTGTAGAGGCTGTTCTTCTACCAATATAATGTTATTAGACTGCAAAGGCTGATGGGTTCAATGAAGGGAAGTGATGCCTGATACATTTTGACAGGTGCCAGGGAAGGCTTTCTCGCTTCATATGCTTAAACCTAAGTAAGATTTCAGTTTAAATCAAAATGGCCATTTTCCCCGCCCCATCAGTAAAAGAAGGATTTCACATCAGCTGTTGCCAGGCTGCTGCGAAGGCTGACACTAACTTTCCTTTCCAGGTGGGGACTGTTATTGTTTCAAATGCCCCTTTTAAAGACCTCTTTTACCCTGGGATGTGGAAAGACACTGGAAACTATTTTGAATCCTTGCAACAGGTGGTTAGGGTCAAACTGCAGTGCATAAAAGTTGTAGTCTTTCCAAGGTCTTCATTTTAGCTGCATGAATTATTTCTTACTGAGCCAGATAAGAGTTTCAGTAAGTTGTGTTCCTAGTTTTTATATGCTTTTTATAACAAGCAGTCAGGGCAAGTGTTATTTCTGTTCTTTCTGCTTCAAAATGCATGTGAGCAAACAAATATCTAATGTAATATGCAGGAGCAGCCCAATAACAAATATCTCGCTTATGCTTTTGTTCAAGCCCATGGATAAAAGTTCTTTCCACTTTAAAGATGTTCAGCTTGTATTTATGCAGTTAAAGGATTCCTGATGATAGAGCTTGATGAGCCATCACATCATACAGCTAGACACAGACTGTTATCAAGGTCTTGCATGAACTTTCTTACACTTGCATTGCGTCAGTATCAATTTATTCCATGGCCTGGTATGATATTGTGTGATTTTCTAAGGTCTGATCCAATATCTGTTGTCCTTATTGTTCCTCTGGATGGGACTAGATTTGGGCCCCAGTAAGACTACAACTGGCCTAAAAACTGAGCTAAGGATGCCTCTCAGCTCTGCAGTATCAGAATTGTCTGAAGCATTTCTATAGAAAGTAGAGCAAACAGCATCAGAAATTGTCCCATGGGAAGGTTTCATGGCTCTCTTGCTGTGTCCACTGTCAGTTCCGAAATCCATAGAGCCCAAGTCTGAAATCCTTATCAGAAACGAGTTAAGTAATAGTCCACATAGCAATGCGTTCATGGAATATTTTCAGCTCCTATAAGTCTTCCCTGTTGCAGTCAGCATGGAGTCATACTGGCACTGTTTTTCCAGTGGTAGGAAGTAGAAGGCCTAGTGAAAATGATCAAATGCTGGTAGTAACAAGAACGTACTAAAGTTAGTTTAGTATAACTACTGCCAGTACTAAATGAAGAAATGAGCTGAGTGGCATGAATAGAGCAGAACAGACTTTAGCAACAGAAGGTAAATTACATAGTGCTTTACATAAGCATCAAATATTTGACAGTTTTACAACTGGCTTGTTATTTCTGACAACTGTTGCATTAGAATAAAGAGCATCTGCTCTTTCCATTTCTGGCTTTCTCACATCCTTAGAACTACTCATGCCTGAAGGATGTGCTAAGAAACTGTGAGTCTGTATTAATGCCACTTGAGCATCTGAGAGGTTTTTTACTTATTCAGCTATCAGAGAAGAACTCAAAGGTTTATTTAAGCAGCACACCAGATACAAAGTGAGGCTGCCCATTAAGGTAGGGGCTCATATGGTCTTCATGGGCTTATTTCACACATCATAATCAGATAGGGCTAATGCTTTGTGCTCCTAGAGGGTAGGCACCTTCTGTCTTACCTCATGTCTAACCCACAACACAAAAGTTACATGAACTCCAAGGGTTTTGGTCTTATTACTACTCTAGGAGTGCCTGGGGGGCCTGATGGAAATTGAATCCCCACTGACAGTAGTACCTGTCTCAAGAAATGTGCAGTATAAATACTCAAAAATGTACAGAAGGACAAAGTCAAGTTCCCTTGTGACAATGTCTGATCACTGTCATCAGGGAACCAAGGCACAGGAGCTTCATTTACCCAATTTCATGGCTAAGCTGGGTATGGAGCCCAGACCTTTTAGACCATCAAGTTACTTAACCACAAAGGCAGCCTGCTTCCCTGGAGAGCTGAGTAAGCCCAGACAATTGTAATCCTCAGCTCCAGGTTGCTTTAGTGCTAAACCTTTATTGTCACGTGCAGATGGAAATTTGTGGTAGCATCACTGTGCTTTTGTGTAGACTAAGACTTAGATAGAAAATACTCAAAATTTAATATATAACATTTTAAAGATGAGTTGACAAGACAATGAAAATACGCTGAACTAGTCAAAAAGACCAGGGAAGCATCACTCCTAATGTAACCAACTGGACCTATATTAAAGTATATACCGCACCTACACCACATTTTGTTTGTCATGCTGGAACAAACTAGTTAACCAGTTCTGAAAGCTGCAGTCACTGGAACTAAAGCAACAGCGTAAAGTGATAGAAAAATTATCAAGATACAAAATTAGGCAAAATATTACTCCATTAATAACCAAAACACTCTGTGGGATTTTACTAATCCTCAAAACAATTCTGTTACCTTGAAACTAAAATAAAGAGATGTGTGAGATAAAACAGGAATCTCTTCAGAAAAAGTCCTGAAAATGAATACTTAAACTGTTAAAATGCTTCTTAAGCCATAGCTACATCACCTGCAGTTACATACCCTGTGAACAAGCTGTACCTGCACTTTCATGAATAGGAAGCATCCATAGTAGTGATAACAGCTGCTGAAAATTCCAGTTTTAACAAAAGAAATTTTATCCATGAATTCCATCTTCAACACCAGCTTGATATATTTGACTATTTCTAACAGCAATTAATAATATTCCTTTTAAAACAGAGTGAAATGTGAATCAGTTTACAGATAAAGCATTTATTCTTTGTATACCTAAGACTCCCAGAGGGAGATTTGGGTGTTCAAGGAATGTAGGGTGGGGTGGACTGCAGCTTCCCTTCAGCCCATGATACTAGATTAGCCCCAAAATACTATTTCTGCTGCCATTTTTAGTGATTTGGTATCAGCAGCTACCGACTTGTGAGATAAGACAAGGGCATGTAAGCTCTGAAGGGTTCTCATTCTGGTGCAGGACTATATCAGTCTGGCAGCTGTTGCTTTGATTGAAAAGGTATGCTGACAGTTCAGGGCAAGCTTCAACAAATGGCACCAGCTTCTGAAGAACATATTTCTAACAGAACTGCCCCCAAAAGACTGTTTATTTAAGGCTCTCGTTGTTGTTATGCCTGACATTTGTGTTGAAACCTGAGTTTTTACAGTGTGAAATGAAATAACATTAAAATGTTTTCAGAAATATACATTTGGAAATGTATAAACACTCAACCATTACCCCGGAAGGGTCTGCTGATACACAGTCTATAGCACTGCCACACTGCTGGTTTAAACCAAAGGTGGTACAGTTACCAAGTATTTATTATTTATACTGGAGAACATGACTTGCAGAAGAGTGATAA
Source organism: Psittacus erithacus (assembly GCA_009867235.2). Lineage (NCBI taxonomy): Eukaryota > Metazoa > Chordata > Aves > Psittaciformes > Psittacidae > Psittacus > Psittacus erithacus. The sequence goes on from WYDI02000048.1 coordinate 53,116, forward strand.
AGTGATAGCTAAAATGCGTATGACTCTGGGACCTGATGCTCATGACGAGCCCCGTATTCTGGGATGCTAAGGCAGGTTCGGGAGAGCAGGAAAATAGAGATCCAGACCACACACTCCTAACAAGTCCAGGAATCATTAAATCAAACATTAACTCTCAGACCATCTCAGTGCTATACCCATAATAATGATTTTCAAACTCAGAAGAAGCCATTATTTGAGATAAGTTCTCCAGTGGACCATATTCTCCATTACCTTGCCCCTTGTGTGGTCATTTTATTTAATGTGAAAAGTGTGTAAAACACTGTTGTTCTCACTTGTAGTGTTTCACACTCACTGTAATTTAATGATGACTGCACAGGGTACAGCGTAGGAAGGAAGGAGTCCCAGTGTTGCTAGACTTCTGTGCAGAGAAAAGTTGTTCATCGATTTCCTACTTCCTGCCCCTGGATGCTCTGCTCACTTTATGCTCATCTTCCCACCAAAACCCCATGATTCACACTTAGGCTTGTTTTGCAACACAGGAAAAACATTGTTAAACAGTGTTTTGACTTGTATCTCTTAACTAGACAGCCTGGGAGCTGACTCAGTACTGCAGTCTGCCTGCTCCTAATAGCGCTGCTAGAGCTGGATAGAACAGCTGTAAAGGTCTGTATATACAGCAAGATTAAACTTTAAGGCTTATTCCTTCGCAACAGCAGGAAGTGCCATCCTAATCAAGGCATTCTGACTTTTAAAAAGTGATATGTGTTATTTATGCTTTCAGTTGTGCTGGTTACAGATGGCAGCCGTAGAGCAACCTCCAGGTAGATTTACCCATTGCATGGCCTGCTGTGAGAGCCCTCGGGCTGGCTCCATAGCAACCTTCCAAAACCTCATGGGAAAACCCTATATATACTCAATCCTTGCAGGTTCCCTCGCCTGCCCTGCGGGCAGGTCCCAGCCTGCAGCCACACCATCTGTCTTTGCAGGACAGCAGCAGGCAGAGAAGGTGACCCAGTACTCTTCATTACAAAACTCATTCCATCGAAGGATGCAGAAGTCATCTGCAACAGGCAGACTCTTGCAGGCTGTTTCAGGCCAGTTTCAGGGGGAAGAGGCACAGCTGCTGCAGGGTCACGGAAGTAACCTGTGAGTAAGAACATTCCCAGGAACAGTGTTACCAAACAGAGGGTCAGGTTCTAGGCAACTGAGGATGGATTTCTCCAAGCCATAAAGGCAGTCAGAAATAGGAATGTAAACTGAACTGAGTTCTGGAATCCCCAGATATTTTCTGATAAAAATATATTTTATATTTTAAGTAATTCAATTACTCTAGTAGTATAATTATATTCAGATCTTTCCAATTCATTTCACCAAAAATTATTAGTGAGTCATTGAATAGACAGTTGAGGTAACAAATTCAGATTAAAACTGTGGGGTTTATTTCCCCATTGTGCTGAAATCATCACTTCCGGGATGATTTTGGCTCAGTGTGCTTCCACATGGTACTTGGTGAACGCAGAGAGTGCACATGCAGGAAGTTACCATCATTTTGCTGAGATATGGCTGTTTGTTAAGTAACTTATAGTAACATAATTGCTTTTAATTATATCTCCGGATCCTAACTTTCAGTGAGGAGTTGTATAGCCTGGTAGTAGTAGTAGTAGCCCCATCTTCAGTCCTTCAAGCATAGGATTAGCAAAGGCAGTGCCACTTGGTCTCCTGATACATGAAAAGGGAAAACAGGGCAACTGTCCACTATGTTTCAGTGTAGGGAGTTGACTTATGCCAGGTACAACAATGTAGAGAATATATGAATTACGAATAATAGGAAGATAGATGGAAAACACGTTTGTGCTTTATGTTAGGAAGTATTGATTTGCATATATTAAAACTGCAGGAGATTTACAGTAAAACTGATGCAATTATGTGGCTGAACTGACCAGTTAGCAATTAGGATTTTGAGTAGGGTAAGTATAGAGCAACACAAAAACAGGGCCTAATTAATACCAGAAAATTCCCAGAGCTTACCACGTGTCCTTATATCCAGTGATTCACACTGGAATCCACAATACCTGAAGGAAACCGCATGCAGGTGCTGGCACTGCAAGGAACAGACACAGCCTGTCCTGTCTGCTCATCACAGGATCATTCCTTCATTAATTTCACACACACTCTTCCCAAAGTCACTGGGAAGCTAAAAATACCTCCCAGTGTGACTGAAGATTTCCAAGAGTGTTTGACATGCGTGCAAGAATCACTTAAACGTTTTGTTTGAGCCTGTTATTGAAGCATGGTAAAAAGTCATGAGGTTGACTCGAGATCAGAAATGCTCTAACAAGAACGTGAGAATTTTCCTTTGAACTTACATTTCAGTTTCAGACCTCTGTCCAAGAGCTAACAATTTTAGGGTGAAGACTGATGTTCTCACTTAAGATGATTCCTAAATGTGAGCTTTAAAAGGGAAACATGAAGTAGAGGGGAGCTATGAATGCATAAGCTTGAGCCAGTCTCATGGGGTAAGAGTCAGAGTCTGCTTTGGTGAGTGGGAGATGGAGAATTCATGCATCCAAGGCCTCTAGAGCAATTCAGAAAGGTTATTCTGAAGGTCTACCTGAGCATCAGCTCCCACTGGCACCTCCAGGAAGTGGTGTGTAATGTTAGAGAATCCTGGACATACACAGAGTTTACACATTAGGCAGGTCAGTACCCAGGTGGATCTCATCTATATACATGAAGCCTGCCCTGTGGGCTCGGATGCTGGGGAGCTCAGTAGGCAGAAGTAAGCATCAATAGCTTCATTGTCATAATAGTACAGATATTCCAAAAATACAGTGAAGAAACTTAGAGATTTCTTTATCCAGAAGGTGGAAGATCCTTCCCATTGGAAACAAGGGACTTCCACTGGAATACGAATGACAGGCCCAGAAGAGGAGGAGGAAGGACTAATTCTGCTGCCAGCCTCTACGAGCATAGTCCATGAGAGAGGGGAGTTTTGTGGTCTGAATCTGCTGTTCATGTTGCAATGTCCCAGTTCCCTGAGCTAAGTTATGTCAGGCAGATCACAGTTTGTCTGTGCAACTTGCATGTGTTTGGGGATTACAGTTACTTACATCCACATTTACAGTTTCATACTCATAAGATTTATGAAGTTGGGCCCCTAATCTTGGTGATGTCTCTCATGTTTTAATAAACACAATGAACTTTTTTCCCCTGCTTTAAACATATAAACTGTTGAGCCATCACTTTGTCACTATGGACTGCTAAGCATGAAATATTGTCCACAGCTTGAAGACCAACAGAATATTCTAATGCAGCTGTCATTTCAGAGACACAGTGGATAAAAGCAAAGCTGTATTGCCGATTTAAGAAAATAATCACTTCTCAGTACAAACATTCAAAGATACAATGAAAAGCTGCTGTAACAACAATTCTCCCTGCATAACTGCTGTTACAGGTTTCAATATGCCATTTGTAAGGTTTAAATTACTCTTGCAGTCAAGTGTTGTAATCCATTAGTGATAAGAAGAGGTATTTATCTATCAGTTGTGGTTAACTACGTTCCTTGTATTAGAAACAATACAGTCTCTTACGTGAACCCAGTGGAGGAAATTGTTTAGAGAGAGTCTGGCTGCAGAGCTGGAAAAATGAAGTAGGTAGTGCTCCCTTCCCCCAGCAGCAACGCAGTGTGGAACTGAACACTGACAGCTAACAACTTAACCTTTAAGAGTGTTGCACAGAACAGCACTATATACTTTTACTCAAAGGATTTCAACTGCTTCACTCAATAACTCCTTTTAAGTGAAGTTGTGTAGAAAAAGTCATACTTTTCAGCTCTTCGTGGGATTTTCCTCTTTAAACAGTGATGGTCCTTCTTTACTCTGTTAAATCATTAATAGTTTGGGGTTTTTTAGATACTATCACTACACTTCCAACAAATAAATCTCTGGACAAACAGAAGAAAAGTTTTAAGATTTGGTTCTTGTAAATGGGAATTCAAACTTCTCTGTAAAAGCAAGCTATTGAAGCAGATTTGCTACCAACCACACTGCCTTCCTCTGAGTTTTGGAACAGTGCTTGCTAAGTATATCAGCTTTGCACGTTCGGTTAAACATTAGTAGTGAATCAGTACATTTCCTAGGGTTTCTTTTTCCTCTGCAAAGATGCTGACAAATGTTGCAACAGACCTCTAACATATGATCTAACATAGTAAAGCATGATGCATATCACATATCACAGGCTCATCGAAATCAGAGACAGGAAAGATGTCAGATGGTGATATCAACCCATATACAGGGGCTGAACTGTTATACTAAAAATCTTGGCCACTACCTGCTATCTGCCTTATTAACATCCCATAGCAGAATGCAGAATTATCAAGTATTTTACAATCTATAATATACTGCACATGTACAAAGCAAGCTTTTTTCTAAATATTTTACAGTAGTAATTCAAAAGCATTGCAACCATGAGTCTTTCTGCTTGTGATGCAGTCATCTCCATATATGTTTATTATTACAGATTAGTCTCATTTTGGGAAAGAGTTGGTCCCCTGGGAAAGCAGGGGCAGCAGCTTGTCAGAGGTTGGTCTCAACCTACCCTGAAAACCTGAAGCAGTCTTCCTGCAGGATTTAGGAGCTGTGGCTGTCCCAGCAAATTCAAGATGTGTCTAGAAAGCATCTAGACAAAAGCTGCAGTTACTGGATGGCCAACCCCTAATATCAGACATAGGATCCCTGTATTCCACTGTTTAAAATAATCCTTGCCAAGGAAGAATTTTGCAGGTTTCCAGAGGCTCACTGTTCGCTGCCAGTCTTGGCTTTGTCCTGTAAAACACACCTGAATTCCATTTCTGGCAGAGGAACTGGAATGTGAATATTGCAGAAGAGTCAGCTTTCCCACCTAATGCATTTGGTAGGAGAAGCTCTGAACTACAGGGAAGGCTGGCTGAGCACTCAGAGGGGGAAGGTTAGTCTTAGGAAAGCAAGCAGTGAAAGAGGGGACTCAAACTGCATTGCATAGGGTTTACTACTTTATCAGGAGTGCTGCAGAACTTAGGCTACTGATTTCTGAAGAAGTATCGAGTCTGTGCCAGGCCCATGTCTTGCTTACAAAGGTTAGGTATCTACATGCAGTGATAGCATGTTCTTCACAGCAAATAATCACAGGTACTAAATTCTTTCTTTTGGAAAGTGTTTGATAATCATACATCATCAACAGCATGACTTTCTCCTGTTATCCTGCTGCGAGGGTGCTTCCAGCAAAGCCTGCAAGAAAGAACTAGGCATTTACTGATGGGGGTGCTTACAGCTGAGTGGGAGGGCACTAATGCCACAGCATCTGAGTAGGTCAGATTTCTCTTATGGTTTTAATCTCTGTTCATCTGACAGTGATTCTGGGTTGTTTTCATTGAGCATAACCATATGTTTGGTTTTCAACAACACATGAAAAAGTAAGGGCACTATTCACAAGCTGAAATGCCTTTACAGAGAAGGAAAGGATAATGCTGCATCTGCACCGCCATTCATTATTTATCTTCAAAGACTGGGTTAGATTTATTGCGCCTGTCAATCATCTCCAAGCACTTACTCCATTTTTTCCCCTTTTTTGTAAATCACATCCATCAAATCTACTGCTGTCAAGCAGATAGTAAAAATTACCTTCCCCCAAAAGGGCCTCTCTAGCTGAAAGCAAAACAAGCACCTGATAATCCACTGCAAACCCTGAGGATATAAATATACCTGCAGCATATCAGGCCAAAATAACCAGAGGGAATCTAAAGGTTGGAACAGCAGATGCTCTGTCCAGCCAAGTCCAGATCACATGAGCATCCCTTATGTCTCAAGTTCTCCTCAAATGGGAACACTTTATCCAGTCTCTTAAAACTTAATTCCACCACCCTCTCCGGCATTTACTTTGCCTTCTTGCTTCAGGTAATGCAGTAAAACACTTACAGTGTCTGCTGCATGTGCAGCTGAGATTGCTGATGTGGTTTCAAGCAGTCTCTGCCTCCACGGCCATAAAAGAAGGCAACACTGGAATAAACGTAACTTTGTCCTCGCATGGAAGGTCTCAACTCTGTGGGACTGCCTGCTAAGCCTGATGCAAGTTCACAACTATTTGACTATTTACATTCTACTTTGGCTTACATTTTTTCCTCACATCCTGGTTCACACAGAAAGTGTGACTGGAATTAAGTACTTGGTGCTCACCTGACAGATAAATATCCTCCAAGCTGTAAATAGGAAGACAGTTCAGTGTTTTGCCATAAAGTTCTGTGAAATAGAACTATAGGAGGGCAGACTTCAGGCTCCATGTTGTAAGCACTGTCAGATGCAGAAAATAGTTTCTGGATTTTATACAAGGTATTAGACTATCAAGATGTGATTACAAGGCATACGTTTTTCTGGAAGCCTATTTATATACAGCTGAACACTGCTTTTGATTCATGAAGCTCCTTTTTTATATAAAATGCAGTTTGGCAAGTTGTAGCACTTAGTTAACTAATTCCCACCAGAAATTCTGAAAGCATGGTTTCCATTTATAGCAAAATGGATTAAGCTGATTTAGAAATACAGTATGTTGACAATACTGTTTAAAAGCATATGCACAAGTTGCTCCTTTCTTCATGACAAAAAGGAGTGGTAACCATCAAATGCTGTGCATCAGAACGCTAGCCTCTCCTTTTTGTAAAGATCAGCATAATCTTTTCCAGTTGTAATATCAAATCCAAAGTAGCCTGATTTATTGTTCTTTGCTATCCTCAAAAGCCATAAAGGCATCTGCACAGCCCTTTCTAGGCAAAGTTAGTGTAAATCACTGCATGAAGTTTTACAGAAAGTGACTCTGATTGGCATAATAGTTCACAACACTAGATATTATTCAATTGCAAGTATTTGATGATGATTTTCTATTAATTCCACAAGTTTATGCTAGTATAACACCAAGCTTCAAGACATCTATGGCAATATAAAACCAATGCAAATGGAGAAGAATTATGCTTTGTTTGTTATTAGCATATGTCTGGTTGGAGCCTCTATAATTAAGTATTCTATTTGTGCTTTATGGAAAGTGTGTCTTGGAGAACTCTGCAGTAGAATAGAAACCATCCTGGCACACAAGATGCATGTCTATACTAAAGTATGTGTACAAACACACTGTGTCCTTAAAGAACAAAATAAAAATACTCTAATGAATATAGAAAATGGATCTTGGTTTTAAATTCACATACAAGGCATGACTCAGTAAAAAGACAGCACAGTTCATTAGTACCTAGGGCACATTTTCTGATGCTCTTGCTGATGTCAAGCAATTTGCTTAAAGAAGAATACAACTCCCACAGATTGAGACAAGAGCAGTCCGGTAACTAAGGTATTAACACAGATCACTGCTGCTACCACCAATAATAACAATGACAAGGAAAATAACAAGAGAAAAGAATACAACTGCTCACCACCCGCTGACTGATACCCAGCCCAACCCGTGCAGTGATCTAGCCCTTCCGGGTGACTGCCCCCAGATACATCATGGGCACGACGTGCTGTGGTATGGAATACCTCTTTGGTCAGTTTGTGTCAGGTGTCCTGTCTCTGCTTCCTCCCAGCTTCCCCTCTTCCCTGGCAGAGCATGAGGCTCAGAAAGTCCTTGGTC
>WYDI02000054.1:0-35125 GCA_009867235.2 Psittacus erithacus
GAAAAGAAAAGAAAAGAAAAGAAAAGAAAAGAAAAGAAAAGAAAAGAAAAGAAAAGAAAAGAAAAGAAAAGAAAAGGCAAAGAGAAAAGACGAAGAAAGCCGAATGAAGAAAAATATTTCCTGAAAAATACAGAGCTTAAGAAAGAGCAGTAGACTTAGAAGCACTTTATAAACTGTTACATTCGTTAAGGACTAGATTTATCAGAGACTGTTCAACAGTGTGGGACTATGCTGTGTCATTCAATGGGATACAAGATTTTTTCAGGAAGGCTGTGAATAACATGATATCTCTCTTTAAAATCTGCAGCTCACACTGTTATGGCAACTACAGCTGTAGCCGAAGTTAAAGTAACCATAAACAGTAATGTTTTCAACTAATAATATCTTGAATAGTTTTTTTTTTTTATTTTTTTTTTTATCTTGTAATAGGTACGTTCAGATCACCTCATAACCAGAGTGTAATGAAATTGTCAACATTTTCTTCATTTCTTCTTTTCCTGACAAATGGTGTGAACATATCACCTTTTTCTCTTAATGGAAAACCTAACTGGAATACATCAAAATGCTATTAGGTCTTTCATTTTCTACCACAATGTAATGCTGGGGAATGCAGCAACCTTCATCCGTGCACGACTGTAAAATATTCCCTGCCCCTGATAAAATGACTGCAATGGAAAATCAAGCAGAATTGTTCTCTGTTTTGTATTGCTATTCCTTTGTTACAGTCTCTTTCTGACTGTGTGTAGGAGGATTATCAGGGCTACACAAATACACATGGGTTATATTACCTACAGTGCTGCAAATGACTTAGGTAAAATGTTAATGTGTGAACATGTTTAATTAAAAGGTCTCCATCTTCAACACTACTTTGCAACATAGTGCATTTCTTCAAAAAATAAAAATAGTGAGGCAAATAATATATTTATCAGAAGTTTCAGGAGACGTTGATTACAGTATTATGTAGAAAACAGAGAAAAAAAAATCAAATACCCTCATCCCAAGGGAAATATCTGCAACCTATTCATTGTTTAATTCATTTTGTCATGAGCTAAACCAATAGTGAGATATAAAATAAATTTAGGCTTGCATACGTAATATAAGTCAAGACAGAGCTCAAAAATGAAATCCTTGATCTATAACATTACACCTTACAAGATCAAATCATGTTCTTTTTTTGAAGCAATTTCTTTAAATGGGAGAAGAATTGGGCCCTTACATTGTATCCCTCAAAGGGAAATCCATGCCAGAGTGCATAAAAATTTGTTATTGTAACCTAAGTACAAAATGCATAATTATAATAGCAATTTTCTTTAATAACATGGTGTACTAAATAAAATTAATGACACTTTTAAATTCCTAGCATCTCCTATCTATTTGAAAACTACAAAATATAATTTGTCTATATAGCAATTATTTTGTTTCTAAAGCAGTTATTGTAAGTAAAATGGAGCTTCTTCATTATGTTTTATGAATATATAAGCACATTATTGAAAGAATATAAACTTTATAAACTTTCCTTTGTCTAAAAATATTCTGACAATTACCTATGCTAATTTTATTAATTATATATCTATGTTGTGTATATAGTTAAATACACATTTCAGACAATCTATGACTATGAGTGAAGGAATCAAATAGGAAATAGGTTAAAACTTTAATTTCATTTGCAAAATTCTATTTAGAAGATTTTGCAAAGAATGCAGAAAGAAAATTAATAATATTTTCCCTTTTCCATTTTTAAACAATACATAAGGTGAAGAAGAAGTCAAAGTTCCGGAACATGCTTCAATGTAAGATAACATCAAGTTATTTGTAATTGGTGGTTAAAAAAAAAATTTCTGGAATTAAAATCAAAGCATCAAAATTGAATTCTTTTTTTTCTCCAAGCATCCTACCTATGAACGTATTCATCCTGAAAAAAAAAAATGCTGCTAAGAAGAGAATATAGATTATTTTTTTTTTTGCTTAATTGTAAACAAATTGTAATAATAATGATAATAATAATTAAAATAATGTTATTTCAATTGAAGCAGTGCTGATTTGAGGGATGACTTTGTAGCAGTTGTCAGCTCACCTAGATCTGGTCCACTGAGGCTGCAACAACAGCTTCAGACAGGTGTCCTACCCTTCTTCATGCTCATCAGTGGGCTGCGGCTATTGTCTCAGCCAGAGACATTGTCAGCCTCTAGGAATACCAGAGATTAAACGTAGAGGTCATTAGCTAGCACCTTTTGGTCTTGCAATAATAACATCCCGATTGCATATGTGGCAATTTACATAGCATTACCCATTACGCTTTGTGCTGCAATTTTGCTTTTGGAGGTCATTCTAACTTGATTAACTCCCTCTTAAGAGTCCTTTTCGAAGCACCAAAGCCCTGTATTTACACATTTTACTCTATTTCTTGCTGGCAGCTTCTTTGAAACTAAGGTGCTGTGTTGAATTATACTGGGAGTCCTGAAAAATGTAACCATGAAAAAAAATCCATAAGGCAATACCCAAAATCTTCAATAACAAAATGTCCAATTAAAACCAGCCAGGCAGCCTTGGTAGGCTTACAGCCTTTCTGATTTTGCAAACCTCAGTAGATATTTTTAATTGTTTTTTTCTGTATTATTTATTTGTTTTATCTGTGATTAGAAACAGACTATCTGCCTCTTGTTCATTTTGTTCAGCATTAGCTGCTTATAGTGGATGTGCCTTACACTAGGTATCTGTCAGAATTTTGGATACTATACTCATTATCAAGATTGATAGCAGTTATCAAACCTCAAAATACACGTGTTTTTTAAATATCGGCTGTCACAGTGTGATAAGTTGTATTGGATTGTATGTTGTAGCGTGTAGCACAGAGCTCAGTGGGGCTCAGTTTTAAAGATGAACATATTGAACTCAATGGCAAAGCACAGAAGCAGTGTAAACACATAAACACAGATACAGAGACGCACAGGCACACACACAAAACTGGTGTTCAGTATATAATGGAAATCTATAAAAAATTTTCAACATTCTTATCTTTTTTTTAATTTAATTACGTAAGTAAAATAGAAATTTTGGTTTTACATCTGATAGACTGGATAAAATTTGCAGTAAATTTTGAATAATTAGTTAAACAGAAAATTCTTAAAGTTTAAAATACTGCAGAGAAATGCAAAATAGAGGAAAGAAATGGTGTAAATTGACCCGTGCTATATAGGAGGGAGAAGGTAATCATGCTCTGTTATGCATTTTACAGGATAGTGGTCTACTAAAGCATTAGGAGATGTCTGGGAAATATGATCCATAACACAGCTACTGAATCTCTGCGAAATCCTTGCTATTTTGGAATATTACTGAATGCATTTTTGTTCAAGATAACTTCATACCCTTAAAAAAAAAAAAAAATCAGAGGATTTCATTGCACTTGTTTTATTTAACAGCAAAAATGAGTGTCATTAATGCTTTAGAAGCAACATACATGCATCTGTATGTGCATAACAACATTATATTAGCCCATGAGTCCAGTCTTACTTTTACACTCCTAAATAATCTCAAAACATTTATTTTCTTTTCTGCAGAAATTTACATATTAATGTAGTCTAATTGGCTACTCTTGTAGCCTTTAATGTTATCTGCAGTATTCAGATATTTTTAATCGAGAAGCTGTAGAACAGTTTTTGGCTCTTTAATGAGGTCTTTAAAAGTATGTAATTATCCCTTTGTGCATGCAAACTAAGAGAAACACTTTAATACTGACAGAGGATTGCTGTTATTATTTATTTTTTTTCTCTCTGAAAGGTGATGGTGAAGAATTCACTTCTAGTGAGCTAAAGTGTGGTATTTTAATTAAGTGGAAAACTTGAAAAGGGAAGCTTTTTGCAGAGGGGCCTCAGTTGCTACTTACAACCTTTCTGAAAAGGGCAGAGTGTTAAAACAAACCTCACACTTTTATTTTCAAAAGGAAAAAATCAGAAGCTAAAGATAATCTCTCCATTAGTATTATTAAAAGTGTTCAGCTTTCTTCACATGCTTTAGAAGCAGACAGACTTGTCATGAGCATCACATTTGCAAGCACTGTCACAGCTACTGAAGGCTCTGGTAAAAGCACAGAAGTGCATTAACAGCAACTGCAAGCAGCCTTTGGGGAACAATAGGCTTACCTATGCTGTGCCCAGCTATTCAAAAAAACAAGTTGCTTTATTATACGCTATACTCGCGTTAGTGCTCATATAGTGCTTGACCCAGACTCATTTTTTGAAGTACTGTCACTAGTTCTAACCACCTTTTTCATTCCCTTTGGGTTAGCTAATTTGAATGTTGCATCATTCACCAAAATAACACTGAATCCAGCATGTAACATCCAATACATTCTACTGCTCCAGAGAGAAACCTTCCTTCAAAGTTTATTCATGGTTTTTTTTTTTCTGTGCATATACACATTTGATCATTTGTCTTCTTCTAAAAGAACAACAAAAAAAGAACAATCTAAAAATTCTTTATCTTGACAGATACATGTTGACAATAATTATATATAAAAAGCCGTTGGTATTAAGACAATAGCAAAAAAGTAACTCAGGATTTGCAGAACAATTGTAATAGTGTCATTAGTGCCATAAAACTTCTCAAGCATATCAGAATCACTCAGCAAGAACAATGTGGGACATTGTTACAAAAGCCTTGTCTAACTAGGAAGTAATTTCTGTTTGGATTTCATTGCGTTGTTTCAGCAATTAATCTTCTCTAGGTTGGTTGCACTGCTGAATAAAAATACATTTTAACATGCTGTATGGATGCCTCAGATAGGGTGAAGGAAAGTGGGCTAAATTTGCATGACCGTACTTTCGCTACTATGATAAAGCCATGACTCCAGTATAATCAAGCTGAATAAGTAATCATCTAGGATAGTGTTTTTAGATTTATTCTTTTTTTCCTTAGGTCAAGTAAGTCTCTAACTGACATACTTTTATAGGATTAGGAAAGATCTAACTAGGTTTGGCATCTAATCTGTTTTAGACCCTGGTTCATTTTTTCCATCATTTCTATCCATAGGGAGGCAAGGTCACCCAACATATAGACAGAACAGACTGTACTTCTGCATGAAAAATAAAACAAGGGGAACACAGGCAGTTCTGAAAGTAAGTCTGAAACTCTATTCCAGGCGCTGTGAAAAAAGAACAGCCTACTGCCAAATAGTGAAATAGACTTTCTAAAAGCACCAAGTTATGTGCAGATCTTGGTAGGTTGTATAGCAAGCCAGAAATGTGATTGTACTTTAAACATTTTTGACTTGTGGAAGCACAGAAATGACAGCCACTCACTGCTTCTAGTCCCTTTCATAACCTTAATTTCCTGGTCTTTAAAAAGGATGAAGCTAAAACCACCTCAGCTCCTGTGTGTTTCAGGTGACCAAATAGCCACGGAACAGGTGAAAACATCAAAAATTAATAAAAATGTGCCTCTGAACATGCTCAGCTATAAAAGTAGATGCGTAAGTATTTAGTCCAATAACAGAAGTAAAGTACAGTTCAATAATTTTACTTTTCTAAGGATACACTGTTGAAGGCATTCTTATCTTCAGAAACTAAAAATATAGATGAATATCTTCAGAAACCCCATCAATTCTCCAGTTACAATAAAAGTAATTACTGCACAAGGCAGTTTTTGTATAACATGGAGGAATTAAGATTTCCTCACTAGTCATCCACAACTGAATTCTCCCAAAAGGAAATCTGAATATGTGTCTCCAGCAAACAACCAGAAACCAGGGCAAAATGACCCTCGATATCAGTTCAGTAAAATTATTAAACTGAAAGCAGATGTTCGGAGAGAACAGTTAATATCACAGACCTAAGCACTGGGCCATTTGTTTGAAAGTCAGTCAGGAAGGTTTGACTGCACGAGGTTATCTTAAAAACCAGCAGGGAAGGGTTAGATTCCCCTTGCTGATCAAGTTCTGTATATTCATATAAAATAGAGCTCAAACACATTTTAAAAGAACGGTTCACTTTTTGTCTGCTTCTGGCACTAAATGTAAGAAGAACAGAAGGTAGACAGAGGAAAAAGCAAATGGTTCATCAGCACGGTACAGATTCCTTAAAAAGACTCTTTGATTATACATCTATGAGAAGTAGACTGTTGTATACACCTACTATCTTGATGAAATCATTCTCAGAATGTTTAGGAATGTTCCCTAGTAGGAATATTGAAAGAGACACAGTATTTTTGCATTCATTACAGTAATCCACAAAAACTCAGACCTGCGCCTAAGCATCCAAGGCACAGATCAAAAACCAGCTTTTTACCTGAAGAAGATGTTGCTTTAGATATGCAGCAGGACAGAAGAAAAACAAAATGTCAACCCAATCTCTGTGTCCCCTGGAAAACAATCCATATAAATTATATGGAATATAATTGCTGATATATTCTGATTAAGTACCTTTGTATGAAAGAAGCCTGAGATTTAATATGCTGGAAATCTCTATTTCTTCTTGCCATGGCCACTGGAGAGGATGGCTCCCTCCAGCTCACTGCTGTGAGTTACTTATGGAAAATAAAAGTGCAAAGAATGCAATTTTCCCTCTCACATGCTACACCTGGCTTGTGGACAAAGATAACGGCTCCAGTCCCTGTTGCTTCCCGTTCTTCTTTTCTCCAGATGACTTAATTCATCACAAGCAGGGAAAGCAATAAAATATATGGGAGAAGCAAGTGCTGCAGCATGAACATAAAACGTGCCTTTTATATATTCAAATTCATATCCAGTTGTAGGAAATATTCATGACTAATATTAAACTAAGCCCAGAATTAGGCAAAATGCAACAGACATATATTGAAGTGAGCATTTTATTACGTGCTATGTCAGTCAGATTAAAGAAAAGAGTGCATGACACCGACAGGATATTGCATGTATATCAAGCAATCTATTTATATATGACAGGGAGGGTTTGATTTCTGGAAGGAGTGACAACCCAATGAAATAACTGCTCACCATCAAAATTACTATAGTCTAAATGTATACCCTTTAGAATACAATTTTAAATTACAATTAACAAAATGTAGATAAATATGTTTGGGAATCAGTTCTGACACAGAATCGAGGAAGAAGAAATAACCTATAAAGATACCAAGAGGTTTCTGAGTGTTATCAGCACCTGGCTCTGAGAAACTGAATGAAGAAAGCACAGGATATTTCTCTGAGAATCCCAGAGAAGGTAATTTAATAAAAGGGCTGATTCATTTGATGACAAAAAGGCCTTGAAGCAGAGATGGGGGTAGGAAGTTATATCATGCTTTTTTTTATTTTCCCCCAAGACCAGCATGTAAACTGGAGAAGTGAATCTGCTGTGGTTAACAATATCTGATCAGGATGTGAGCATGTTTGTAATAATAAATTGCAATGTCTCACATGCTTCACTACTGTTTTAACCAAGTTAAAGCTTCTGTTTTATTGCATCAGTGTTTCTGATCATTTGCTTTCTGCTCTGGTGTAACATTGAGTAAATATCTGCAAAGACAGAAACTTCAGTGCTAGAAAAGAGACAATTGCTGCATCATTTTTAAATAGCCCTTGCTGGGAGAAAATGAAATAAAACCAAAAAATACACCACAAAACAAGAAAACCAATACCATCATAGAAAACCTAAAGGACTAAAGCTGAACCCACTAACTCCATTACCTGCAAAGATAAAGTGCAGTGAAACAGAAATTCTTTGAGTTCACAATCATTACACTTGGATGCTTATATGAGAGTAGGATAAAGGAAAAGAACAATCAGTGGTCAATTTACTTTATTTCTTTTTCTAGAATTATAATTTGCATGACTATTACATGTTTCTAAGGTTATCTGCGCGGAACACATACAGTCCATCTGACATTCAGTCCATAAA
This sequence comes from Psittacus erithacus, assembly GCA_009867235.2. NCBI lineage: Eukaryota > Metazoa > Chordata > Aves > Psittaciformes > Psittacidae > Psittacus > Psittacus erithacus. The sequence goes on from WYDI02000054.1 coordinate 7,866, forward strand.
GTAGGCAGAATGAGAAAAGCAGATATTCAATGTGAGACATGACAACCTGCATTCTAAGCAGCAATGAAAATTACTGTAGTCAAATCTCTTTCTCTCATTTCTATAAGATTTCAGCAATATCCATTTGGTGCATTTGGGGGAGCTACAGGACAGATGCAATCACGTATGGCTTTGTACATCAATAATTTCAAACTGTATTTTCTCATAACCTTTCCTTCTTTGTTCAAAAGGAGACTTCCATTTTAAATTGTAATCTATGACTTTTGAAACGGATGTTAAAGTGTCTTGCCGACAAATTCTTCTGGTTGATTTTCGTCTCTCTTCTTTCTTCTTCTCCTTCTTGCTGTTTTAAAAAGCCATCATGGTAGCATTATGTGAAGGTGAAAGGTACTAGACTGTAAGGCGACAATTAAGCTCCCATTTTTTAGTGGGATTGCTATGGGGATTATGTATTTAGGAGATGATAATCGAAGTTGCACACTGATGTTAAAATTCAGCATATATTAGCTACTTATAACCAGAGATTAAACCATTTCCATAACACATTGCTAACATCTTAGTCTGAATACTTTCTACTTCCAAATCTCACTCTACATTAAGCTTGATTACTTGTGGCTTCATAATGCATTTGCTAATATCATCTTAATCCTTCCGTGGCATTATACCGTATAACAATGAATAACGGCCCAGATACAGGTGCTGCTGTATCACAAGATCCAAGGAAGATTTAGTGCAAGGAAGCAAAATTATCTGAGGTTGTCATGCTTAAATAATAATTATTAATGTGGGCTAAGAAAAGCCTGGCCTCTGATTGGATAAAGCTGCTAAAACCCAGCATGATCTTTGCCTTCTTATCTCCGGCTCGAACTTCTGTTAAAAGCAGGTGCTTCCTGTACCAGACCTCACCCTGAGCAGCAGCATGATTGCAGATTTATATGCTCTTCCACCCTAACCTGAAATGAAAGCAGGTTCTTCTCAGAAACGTTTAAAAGATGAAAGTGCTCTAACAACAAAGTACATGATTAAGCAATCATTTTTGTGATATAAACTGCGTGTTTTGAAAATGTCAATGCTTTCTCATTTTTTGTTGGAAAAATAAAGTGCATTTCTGATTAGAACTAAAGTGCCTTTGTGATTAAAAGTAAAGGCAGAATTTCACTATCATGTACCAGCTGCTTGCATAGGGAAATGAAGGCCACATAGATGGGACAAAACTAAACTGTGTTAATGAATCGGAGAACGCTTTTTTAGCTGGGCATAATATCCTTCCTTACTGCCTGTCCCCAGCTATCGTGTAGAGTTACACATTTTCTGCACTGTGTTGCAGAAGTGGCTGTATTTCATTTAACTAATTCCTCTCTCCCTCTCCCTCTCTTTTTCTCAGCGGTTCTTTTAGAACTGAATGGCTTGATATGGATATAAATGTTCACTATTATGTTTCCCTGCTTATCAGAGCTTTGTAAGACTGAATGGTGTAAGAGAATTTTGGATTTGGAGGATGCCAGCTTCTTTCTTATTTCTGTTAGGAAATCAAGATTGAGATCTTTGCACACATGCCTAGGAGATGTAAGAGTTAGGTCTGCACTGCCTTTTGTAGCACATCTATGGCTGTCTTCAGGATGTTATCAATTGCCCCTCTGGACATCAAGACAGCAGTGGAGTTGAGAGCTGCTGCTGGTATTTTGTGAAGAAAGCAGAATACCACAGCCTTCAGCAAGAACAAGCAGGACACCTGGAAGTTTAATATGATCCCAAATAATACGGGAAAACTACAGACTTTAGTCAGAGTTAATGTTTTTGAAGCATGGTGTAGATGAACACTTAAGTGGGCAACAGAGCTGATGTCCTTTGAACTGCTCTGCCATCTCATCAGGTGCAAGATATGTGAAACCTAACAAGCTTTCTCTCTCCTCTAAAAAGGGTGATGCATAGGTATTGTGCGCTGAGTCCCTAACATAAGAGGAAGCTCAAAGCTCTATTGCAGTCCAACCTTTCCAGAGGCAGCTTATGGCTCATTCTCTGTCTCAATTTATCCGTTCTTGTAATTTGTAAAACAAAGAAGTGACAGTGACTGTTCCACAGGCCAAGTAGGTTGTTGGCTTTTCTTTTGATGGCACCTTGAATGAGAAGAGTGGTAGGAACAGCAGAGGACATGAAACTTTAACTATTTCACCTTCTAAACATTCTGGTTGAGAAAGTTATTTCAAGATTCTTCATTGGGTGATGGATATTTGTTTCTGAGTGCCAGACTGACTGTGCACATGAAGAGGTATTAGCCTGATCTACTTTGCTTCTAACAAAGGACTCCGAGTACTTACATTTGACTTCAACTTCTTTCTGCTTCCTAGCAGATACCTCCTTTTCTTTTGTGCCTCCCTTTCTCCCAGATGATTTTCCTGTTATTACTGGATTCTTTAATTTTCCTATCTGTGGAAAATGAGATTGAAAAGAGTGAACTGCATGGGTTTGATGGTACTTCTAACTCGGTGATAGAGTTTTAATGTCTTATTTTTAGTGGCTATTGAATTTGGCAGCCTAGTCAGTAAAAAGTGAGGGAAAGGGGCTGCAGACAGCCTGCCACTCTTCTGGATCCCTGTCATGTGCAGCTCACTCTGATGATGTATTTATTCCCAGTTTCTTGAGAAGTAACATTTTACTGAAGAAACATTTTACTTAGACAGCGGAAAAAGAGGTACACTTAAGGGTTCTCATTTGAATTCTTCAGATGAGAAATTGATGTCCCAACTTTCATTCCACTGAGGTCTGGGGCAGAAACTGCATAAACGAATGAATAAATAAATCACATAGTAGCAGGTGCAAGATTGATCTCTGAAGTATGAAACAGCATCATCTCACAGGAGGAGAAGATCTGTCAGGTCTCATGCTGCAGATATCTGACAACTGAGGCATTCCCAGGGCCATACCATGGCCTGGAGCCAAGCACAGCTGATGGCCTCACCAGCCGGTTGCATCTGGCACCCAGAGCTCTGTGGGGGCTTCAGCAGAAGGCTGCAGCATCAGGTTGCCCCTGGGAACTCCCTGAATTTGAGCTCTTCCCAGGTGTAGCCTGTTGCCATAGCCCAAACCTGCCTCCAATCATTTAGGCCCTGTCCCATACCTTTTACCCTCTTAAGTTATATGTCCAAAATATGGGGACTTTAGACTGGGTAAAGAAATAGAGAGGCCTGGGAGTGGGACAAAGGAGTCTTACAGCTTTGCTACTATTGCATTTTTAGGGGATTTCATGGGAGGAACTGTAAGCAACATTAGCTCCGTCTCTCTCTGTTGGCCAATTTTAAAAGTTTGATCACTTTCTAGAAAATATATTTTCTCTGTATGGCCAAGCTTCTCAGGCAATATATATTCTTTTATTTGTTAGGAATACATTTATAGAATCCATATCATGTTTTCATTATTAAGTACTTATAGTACTGTGTAGGCCAGTGAAAAAGAGTCCTTTAGTGTCATTCATACAAAAAAGTATACAGTAAACTGTTTCTATTCAGTGTTTTATTGCTTAACTAGGGCAGGGTAATGGTAAACATTTACTTGAATATATAAGTGACCAACATTAGAAGATAAATTATAGTCACAATAAATTGCCTTATTCCCTGCATTGCACGTAAGAGAACCTAGACTGTGAGAGCAGTGAAATTTGCTTTAAAGTTAACTGTTTTATCTGTTTAGTTGTGAGGAAAGCTGAAGCTGATTAAGTTGTGTGCAGACATTGATTAATACCTGGAAACCACAAATTTGTTGTTGTGGACAAATCCGTTAGTTCACACAGAGCGGAAAGAAACTGGGATTCCACATGTGTGGAAAAATGAATCTGTCTACGGCTCTCTCCTCTATAGTGACAATAAAAATTACAAAACAGTGACAGTACAAAGTTAAGACAGGAGAATAGATGCTAAGGTTTGGATCCAGAATTAGTAAGGAAAAGTTGGGGGTTTTTGGAAAGATGTTGTGGCCAAAGAGTTCATATATAACACTGTAAAGCCCTGGATTCTGAGTCTTTAATAGTGATTTGTTGGTATTTTGAGGGAAAAAAATATAGAAATCTTTAGCACTGTATCCCAAGGTCATTTTCTTGAGACAATGCTCCCCTGGTCTCTTATAAAACCTAAAACAGGGGTTTACATCTGCTGTGCCAAAGAAGAAACACCTTTTTGTAAAACTCAAAGAACTACATGCTTTTTATATTAGACAGTGTTCAACCTTCATGCAACAGGTTTAGCTTATTCAACTGAAATACCCAAGATGCAGATAGAGAATTCACAGGAAAGAACCTGAAGTAAATAATACTATGTGTTTCCTTTTCAAAATTAATTAAGCTCCTGATGACAGCATAGGTTCAACCAAACCAGCATTCTATAGTATCTTCTTTTTTAACCTCTCCTCTCTCCTCATCTGATCATACATCAGATTTGGCATCTCCATCACTTATAATACCCCAAGTTCACCTGTATTCATCACCAGCTTTGAGATATCCCAATTCTACCTGATCACTCTCCTAGTCTCCAGTCAGTTGACTGCTTTCACATTGCACTTTGTAAGACATACTACTCCCCCATGTCTTTCTCAGTGTAGTTTATGTTCACAGTTCGTAGTCATCAGGAGCATCAGAACGTATTAAAGTCAAAAGCAAACTAATCCTGACTTTTCTGGCTTAATAATCGACACATATTACATTAAAATAAGACTAAAAATGTCCTTAATTGTATTCATTTTTCCTCCAGAAATTAGTCACCTTGAACAAAATATCCAATGACTTGTAAATCGGGCTATATTAAAGCCTCTTTAAACTGTATACAATGCAGTTGGTATAAAAGTCTCTTTTCAAATTTATATCAAGAATATGCCAACAATGTGTGCTTACAACCTCATTTACAGGAGCACATTTATACTCAAGTGGTAAAAACAAAGAGGTTTATTTTCATATATACTTTCACTTTGCTAGCAATTAATTACTATTTAAAATTTGCTACAATAATTAAGTACTTACAGTATTGTCTCAGGCAGATCCTAGATATAAAGGCTTTCATTATAACAATTCTTGTGCACACAGATTCGGATTTTTACAGCATACAGCTGTTTCAGAAGCTTGTATTCTCCTCCCAGCAGAAGAACTATTACAAAGATGAAGAAACATTGTGTTCAAGTTTCTGATTGCCTTTTTCATCCTACAGACCTGGTTAGGTTGTTTGTACAGCAAAACAGAGTAAATCAGCTGGCATTCTACATCCTTATCTCTGCAGAGAAAGTTTATTGTAACTTAGTTTAGACTTCTGTCTCATGCTGGAGAACTGTCAGACTTTCATTTACTCATCTGATTTCCCTTTATCTACCTCTAGAACCTGAGCTGATTTTATAAAATCTTTTAACAATAATTTTACTTAGACAATTTTGACACAGTTAAAATCTTTTCCATATGGACAGAGGACTGATCTTGTATAAAGATACAGGAAGGTTTTCTTTGAGTGCTCAGCAGTTTAAAACCTGAAAATATGAAATACAATTTACATGCTGATTCTTTAACTATACATAATCATTCTTGTTACAAATCTACCTGCATTTTCACTTTCTCTGTGTTAAGATTAATTTCAGGCTTAAATATTGGCTTTGTCCAATGAGTGCATGATGGACTGAGGTAATCCTCCCAATCTCTGGCTTTAGTATCATGACTACTGATAAGGGAACCTTTAGCATTAGCCACACAAAAAGGCATATTTTTACACTGGAAACCCTGGATTGCTCTTTAATTTCCTGTGCTAATATTACTGCTTCACTTAGCTAAGGTACAGCACTTTTAAATGAGGATTTTGTCACCTTCATGAAGGAATCTTTAGCATGTCTAGTCTGAGATTTCCACCCAGTTGCCTTTCTAGTAAGTATCCTAATATGTGTCTGTGTAAAACTTGTCTAAAAAAAAAAAAGGCAGTTGGTCTCAACTGGTAAAGATGAGCAGATGGAGAACCTAGTGCTTTCCTGAGTAGTTTGTTAACTATTCTTACTGCATAAAATACATGCCTGATTTCTAATTTATAGGTGGGTGGCTTCAGTTTCCAATTATTGATTCCTGTTTGATTAGAACCTTTCCCTCCCAGACTAAAAAGTACATTATCACCTGGCCTTTTATTTCTAGGACCGTAGTTATTTAACTAAGCATGTCATGGCCCCATATTGTTTTTGATAAGAGTTCTTTTTGCACCTACTCATTCAAGCCAGAAACTCAACATCCTCCTGATTGCCAAGAAAATATGTTCTATGTTCTTTTTGCCAAGCAACTCAAACAACAAAGTTGCATTTTATTCAGGTGTCAAAATTTCCCCAAAAGGATTTCCATATTGCCATATATATATAAAAAAATTCTGTAACATGCCAGAACTTGAAAAATCTGAGGTGAAAATATATTAAACTGAGTATTCATGTAAAATTTTAAGGGATACTCTACTGTCTCACATGGAAGGAAATTTAGAAAACAGAACGAAGAGACTTTGAAAGAGTATGAGGCATTACTAACTACTTATTACTTTTCTACAGAGACATACATGTATGTCAGTTTATCAAACGATGAATACTGATACCTTATTCCATGTAGTTTTGAAAAGAAGAGTGTATGTATGTGAGGTGACATTAAATACTGGAAATGTTGCTCAGTTAAGTGTGATCATTTAGTCATTAATATAGCAAATGTGGAGAAAGCTGAGGAAGTTAGGCTTCAGGTATGTCCTTATAGTAAAAAGAACTCTTTTTCTGATTGAAGAGGTTAGAATTAAATAAATCAATCATTCTTTGGAGGATTGGCTCATGGAAACAAATTATGAGCCATCTGGAAGAGTTGGGAATTGGATAGACTGAATATCAGCAAGTAGCAAAGAAGTACATATTAAAGTAGGGGTCTTGCCTTTGTGTTCATCAAGTGCATAGTATAGAAAGAATTCTTGGGCCAAAATAAATATAAATATCAGTCAGTGCCAGGCACCTGCATTATCCCTGTATGGCATTTTCTGGGCTGGGTGTGGCCTTTACAACTGCTTTTTCTTTAGATTCTGGAAATTTAGGAGGATTAATCCGAACGAGAGAGGGCTGGAAAAAACATGGGTCCCATTCATAGGTCAGTCACAGAATGAGTAAACTTTTGGGTGAGCTTCTTAGTCAACTGTATGTTTTGGTTCCCCATACGAAAAATGAGATCAATGCCTCTCCATCTTGCAAGGATATAATCTATGGAGCTGCTCATCATATAAAATGCTCAGAGACAATGGTGGTTAGAACCAGAATATTTTTGGTTACTAGCTAAGAGGAAATGATGACTCTGTCTCAAAAGTTTTTGCAAGAATTATACTAAGTCCTTTAATGATTATTATGGAGAAATACAAAATGGACTGCTGGTGAAGACAGTATTTTTTAAAAGTGAGTGTTTTCCCCAAAATCGTTGGATGTTCTAGCGTGAAGTATTAAGTTCAAGCCAGTTCTCTAAGATAGACACAGATGGAAGTAAAATATTACATGTTTCACTCAGCAGGCTTGAAAGCTTCTGACCAAAACATTGTATTTCCTTACTTCCAGCTGTGCGTGTCTAATAACATATTTCATGATGTTTAAATACCAACTGCATCACTCTACTCCTCGATATTGAGTGCAAGAAAAATGACTTAATTTGTGGATGAGCTGCGTGTTACAGGCTGGCAGTAATGGCAGCGGTGATTTTAGTGGCTCAGTGCTCCTATCTCTGTTGCACCTTCCTCCCCCGATGCTGAACTTGGATGCCTATAGCACACAGCACACCATCGTCTGTGTTCCCTGTTTCAGGATTTCATTTCACTACATCATAAGCTATTAACACAACCTTGTCATTGCAATTTGTCACACTTTTTTGTGTGCTCTATATCTGACTGAATTCTCATCTCCCCAACCCATAGGCTAGTAGTCTGGAACAAATCTCTGAAACATAATGAAAAGGGATTAAAAAAAAAAAAAAAAGACAAAAAAAAGACACCCAGTCACCACCTTTCCTCCCATCCTCCCAACAGAAGGAGATGCATAAGTATGGGCAATAGTTGGTTCTCCTAGCTCTGTGCGCTGTACCAGATCAGCTAAGACTAGATGTCAAGATCACATCCTGGTGCTTGCTGCCACCTTTCTGGATGCTGGGGTTGCTGTTCGGGATGCCCCAGGGCCAGCATGGGAACACCTTCAGAAGAACAGCTTGGCTTCTCCAAGATTTAAAATCCTTTTGTTCCCTTTATCTTCTGGTCTTTCTTCTTGAGTAAATATGCAAAATTTAGTGGAGGAAATTCTTAGGGATCAACTGTGCTGCTTTTCAAGCTGAGTAGCTTTCAGAAAGGCAGAAGGCAGCATATAGAGGCTGTGAAAAAAAAACAAAGGGAAACGCACCAGCTACCATAATCAGTAAACAAGTGACCATGAAAGCAAAGCATTGTGGCCCTACTTTAACCCAAGTATATACTTCAAGTTTTAGAGTTTTTGGTGTGGTTTGAATTTGTTTTAAATAACATTACTTAAGCTTGCAACTGTGACCTCAAGCAGGTAACTTTGCCCCATAACTCACTTGCTCAAAAAATAACATTTTCATATGTTTCAAAAAAGAAACATTTTCATATGTTTCTGTAAGAATAAAATCCACTGAGAACCACCAGATACAGATGTGTTTTTAAGAATTTTTATGAGCATGCATCAAGCATTTCAGTACTCACTGTATTTCCTGACATCAGAATAAGCATTTTTTCCTGACCAGCCTGACAGAAACAGAGACTGCAGCAAAATCAACTCCATAGTAATGACACAGACTAAGATTTCAAATTTTAATTCATTCCTGTTGCACGCCCTATGCCCTTCAACCAATACATACAATCAGGAAAGCAAGACAAAAAAAGCTACACATACATGCAATGTGACTCAGATAATGCTAATAGAAGAACCTTGACATCAAGTGATTTTAGCTGCATTAAATATTGCATTAATTCTTTTCCACATGCAATATATATTTTTGACACTGCTGATCTATAAGAATTATACCTATATTCTGCTTTCTTTATGCTAAAGGAAAACTATAAGACAAAACCAGTAGTGCTGTTAAGCAAATTTCCCTCTACAGCTTTGCTTGATTCTGCTTGTCATTTCATTTACTGGCTTTATTTCTTTTCTTCTTTCTTTTAAGCATCTTCAGCCTTGTTGACAGGATTGGGCTTCCTATCAATGCAACATGCTTTTTTTTCAAATGTCAGCTAGTCATATTCCGTTAATTAATTTATTCACTGTACATCTGACCCAAATTTCTTTGTTAATTGGCAGGTCAGACAACTCTTTTACCCTCAAGTAATTTATTTTTTTCTATCATCTGATAAGGATTTTAAAATAGACAATTTCTAATTAAAGAGAATTTGTATAGAGTTGCTAACTGTTGGACTTTTTCTAAGCTTACAGACCACATTTGCAAATATGATGTATGCAATAAAAGAGATACCAGATCCTCCTGTTTACAAGTGAATCAAGACAATCAGAAGCTGTGCATATCATCAAGGAGATCCTTACTGTCCAAATCTCTCCATCTGTTTTACTGTGTTGTATTTTCAGTGTAAAGTGATGTCTTTCAGTGAAAAATTGCATTGTAGTCCTGCTCTGTATACTATGCATGAATTTTTGATAGTGTTTCTCTAGTAAAGATTATGTCCAGACTGAGCTATTCACTTTCATTCTCAAACTGGGTCAGTGTAAAACAACTAGAACAGGCGTGTCCACATCAATGAGCTGCTTGACCCAAGTGAGTTAGTTATTCCCAGAACACACTGGAATAAGGTAGCTGTTAAGGATTCAGGGACAGTTCCACAATCCCTCAGCATGTTCTGTGCAGTGAAAGAGAAATCTCAAATGAGGCCCTGATTGTACAGTAAAGATATACCCAAAGAAACCCATCTTACGTCAAAATTATTTCTTAATGGTTAGTATTCATACATCACTTTGCGGTTCCAAGGCTGCATTGCATATCAGTACATGTAACTCACACGTACATTGCTAGTATGTTGAGTTCAAATATGTTTTTATGCAAGAAATGCAGGCCCGTTAAAGTGCAGACCTTTACAAATTTAGTTTTGGGTCTAGATCTTCAAGTTCCAAGGAAAGGTGATGGTTTATTTCTACATGATTTGCAATAAAAATTAAATTTAATAAATTACTTTTAAATATAATGCATCATACTGACTTCTGTCTCACAGACTGACACGAAAAGGGTGAATCTAAACTGAAAAGACTAGAAGTCAACAAATACTACTTTACTTCTTTGAGAAGTTTCCAATTTTCCAGGATTAAATTTTCACTGGTTTTCATGTATTATGATAGGTTTACATAATCTGCTAAGAGGGAAAGTTCTGAAATGAGAAGCTGAACCTGTTTTATCAGGAAAATTTTTGCTTGGGTCACTGTAGTTAACTGAATTAGTTTCTTTGTTATCTTTAAAATATCATTTTAATGATGAAGTTTTAGTTCATTTCTTGCTGATGTTTTGATATGTAGAAAAGCACTGTATGAAGGGTAAAAAAACATTAATCTTCATATGTTATTATATCCCACTAATATTCAGCAGGTGTGATGTCTAACTTGTAAGAAGTGTAGAACCTAAGAAAATTCTGTAACCTGGTGTAGCAAGGGTACTAAACTAGCACATTTGATTGCACTTTATTTATTTAAATTAAGTAAATGTTAACAAAACCTAAGCTCAGTCTGGAAGACTTTTAGTGCAGTTGCAATAAGTTCAAGTATTTGTTGTGTGATTGAGCTAAATTAAACTTGTTTTTTCCTTCATTTTTTTTCTACAATCCATATAAAGCACCTTTAGAACAGGACTCCCCCAGAATGGTATAAAGCCTGCTTCCTAGCTTTATTACTGGTTAAAATTGCCTGAGATAGATTCAGTATTCAAGGAATTTCCTGTGACATAAACATGACTGCAGAAATAATTTTCAACATTAGATTTGGTGAACTGCTGAACTTTGTTAATATTTTTTGCAGTGTTCAATTATTTTAATAAATTGTACAGTGCTAGCAGTGGAATGAAGTCCAAAGTCTGAAGATTGAAAGCCTGAATAGGTCAAAGAAAAAAAGTTGCCTTGCAATCTTGAGCCTGTTAAAACACTAACTAGAAAATTAGGCAGGAAAAACAGTTACAAAAATATTGAGAATATCTTTGATCAGCTGGTTGAAGAAAAGTAATACGACAAACAGGAAATTGCAAAGAATAACTATTTTGACTGTAATGGAAATAGCAACTTAGGTAGCTGTAGTTCAAACTCGATACAGAATATTTTCCTGGAATTTAAAGGAAAGGTATCCAGATGTCTAAACATTCTGCTCAATGTGGCTTTTATTTCAAGTTTGGCAAGCCTTCACAAAACCGGTAGACAAGTTTAGCTGGAAGACATTTTCCAGTGTATTTACATAATTTCATACATATTTTATGCTTCTGCGTTACATCTTTTAGCAGTGGTCATATTTAATTTTAGGATTCTTTTAAAACATTACATATAGTTCCATGAATTATTTCATTACCCCACGTCAAAGCACTTTGCATATCAAACAAACTTTTAGACCTGTGAACAGCTATAGTAAACAAAAGTGAAGATCAACCATGGAGAAAGACATTACAGAGAATTCAGCAGTGTCTCCATGTAATTGCAACATACTGTTCTTAAATGTGTTAAAATGAACTGCGGTGAAAAAAAAATTGTTGTTTCTTCTTTACTCACACCACATTTCTGGTACTGCATATTTTAAAAATAAAATATCATATAAATATTCTTTGAGACTCAATTGAAAAAGATGCAAAGCATTCTGCTTGAAGTCTGAGACGTAGAAATCATAAGCTACAGCAAAGAGACAACATGCCTAGACAATACAGTACACACAGATGTGAAATGTAACAGGTGGGGTCAGCTGTGTGTTCTTCAAGGCTACATCTCTTAGCAGCTGCTGCTTGATGAACAAAAAGCGCAGTACTATACATTATAGCAAATCCTGCAGGATGTTGGGCATCTAATCACACCACTATCAGGTGGTATAGCCATCAGCATCTCCTTGCTTGTGGCTACCACCTCACCCTAGGGGGTCAGAGAAAACCTGCTGGAGATGCCTCTACTTTGGGTTATGAATATTCGTCCTTCCAGTTTCATCCAGCTTGTTATGCAACTGGAGTGGAGTGTCTGCTTTTTTCTCTTTCTTTTTTTTTTCAGTAATGTTTCTGTGATTGAAGCCAAATTATATTGCTTTTAAACGGTGAAGGTTTTTAGACCCAGAGCCCATGTCACATTTTGCCCATGAAAGCAAAGACTTCTGTTTTTTTTGTGTAATGTTTATCCATATTTTGCATACTGTGTTTTTAATTAAATAAAAAGTGTAGACAGGATTGTTTATATATAGTGTGTATATGCAATTAAAGAAAAAAAAAATTCCTTTCAAACATAATAAATCTCCAATAGCTGGGAGATAGCAAAATTATTATTCTCTATCCTGTTCTCGATTCAGATGAGTAAAGCAGCAGAAACAAATGAAAATAAACTCTCTTTCTGTTTCTGAGAAACAGAAAAAACCAGATATGTGTATATAGAAATTATAATTTTTAATGCACTACATTATGAAGGTACAATACACACAGCACTAGACGTTTGATTACTTCAGCATATTTTATAAACATTAACTAACCTTATGTCATTAAGATGTGTATTGTTTTCTCTGCACATATATGAAATCTGATAGTACGGAATGCTGCAGACTAGACTTTTCTGTCTGATTTTGCACTACTTGGGTGTTGGATGATAAGCATTCTAGAAGTCAGGCTCAAATTGCCTCAAGGTATTCCAAAACCTGTGAGGTATCAAAATTCAGTGGCTGTGATTCAGGGCACATTTCTGTGATTAGACACAGAAAACAACTCCATTGACACACTATTGTGAACTATTGCAAACTATGGCGGCCAGGCAATACAAACTAGCTCTGTTCTGGAAGGCATGTTTTGTTAGCATGACACCAACAGAAGGGCATGTTAGTTCAGGTTGAATGCAAATACAGCTACATGGCTTCCAGACCATAGCTGACTCAGATCCAGAAAGATTTGAGGGTCAACAGAAAGGGTGTGTGTAGACCTGCCCATAGAAGAATGATACAGAGCAGTATAACACCCAGATTTTTATTTATGCCTTTCCTTGTGCCTTAAAAATTGCTAGACTCTTTCCTCTCTAAAATGAGATGCACTGAAAATTATAATAAAACCTGATGTCCTAATAAATATTTGAGAAGCAATAGTAAAAACCTACAGTGCAGAAAAAAAATGGGAGTATTATGGATATGTTTATTTGTCTGAAAGCTTCATTTTTATATGATAGAGTGATTTTGTGATAATGTTCATACATTACTGTCTTTCTTCTTCAGTGCTGTTGATGTAGAAAGATGTGCCCTTGTGTACAAAAGAGTTAAATTGATATATTGAAAACAACCACTGAAATGCTGGGATGATGGTGCCCTCCATTTCTCTGCTTTGGGGGAAGACCAAGAGTGACTAGACTTAGACTTTTTTATACTCTGTTTATGATGTGCATTTCAGTCCAACAATTACCTATTTTTTTACTTTGAAAAAGCATTTTTACATCAAACCTAGATTTTTTTTTTTTTTGGTGAGAAAATGAAGCAAAGGTGGTCATTCTTCTTCCTCCATGGATATGGAGACTATTTGATGCTAAAAGAAATAACTAGAATGTAGGTTCTACCCCATAAAAAGCCCAGAGTACTAGAGAAAGGAGGCACCATAACAATAGAATCAAGTTATGAAGGGTTACTTCAAACCAAAGGGTTAGGTTAAATCATAGTCAGAAAAAAGGTCTTAGTCAAAAACTAAATAATTTCATAAGATCAGGATGAACTGTGAGAGAGAGGACTGTAGCAGTGCAGGACAAAAAATCTGGTATTGGGAAAGGACAGGAGCAGGAATCAGAGGCAGGCAGGAATCGTTAGCAGAGAATGCTGGAGAGCCACAGTGAAGACATACAGCATCTGAGAAGAGCATGTGGGACTGCATTACTGAGTTAACAGATCAACCAGGGTCACTGGCCAGTCCTTACCTTCTCCCCACCTTGGTTATGCCTACCGAATCCTTGCTGTCCAAGGAGACTGGCAACCAACAAGTTGGTGAGTAAATTGTCAGAAGGGGCTTACACATATCATGTAGCACCCTATACAATACAGTTCCAGAGGTGAGTCAGAACTACAGATTAATTGTGTTAGGGAATCCAAATATGTGGAATTTCAAGTTCCCTGAATTAGCTGAGTATCCAGCCCTGGCAGTCAGCTCCATAGCAGTCTGCCATTCAAAGCAGCTGAGGCACACATATCTGCGCAGTAGATGCAGTGAATTCATGAAAGGGGAAAAACCCCTCATCTCAAGTTTTCAAGCATTGCACTGATTCTGTGGAACATCAACATTATGTGCTCTGCAAAAAACCACGTGTGCTGCAATTCAGCTTATAAACTGGAATAGAGGTCCAAAATAAAATGGTAGTCACTGGCTTTTGATGCTCTTTGGAAAGCCAAATGCATCCTGAAGTTATTGACTGTGGGTACGTTGACTCTCATTTAAGCTGCATCTGAGGGGGACAACAGAAAAGACTTAAACTGTAGGCCTCAGTGTGCACATATCTCACTGGAGTTCACTCTGAGAGTAAAGATATAATCTGTGAGATTGTATGATCTGTATTTTAGCAGTAAGAACTCTGGGTTCTAGATCTAGTTCCACTACAGATTTTTGTTACCATTGAACAAGAAATCTATAGATTACTTTTGCTGCTTGCAAACTGAGGGAAGAATCTTACTCATGCCCGCCATAGTGAAATGCTGTTGAGAGTCTGACACGAACAGGGTTATAAAAATATCATCATATTTCATTCTTCCTAAGTGCAGAAATATTTTTAAAATTGACAGTTGCATGAGATACATTTCTTGGCTTTGTCATTGCTTTATTCTTCTCATTTGTTCTCTATACATACATTTTTATATTTTTTCTTGACAGAAGGATCTGAGGGAAATTCTTAAATATAACAGGCTGTGAACAGGTTTAGGTAATTTGGCTTTTAATTTTGCATGTAAGTTGTGCCTTTCCAAAAGATTTCATTTTAACCATCCTGAGGCTGGAGAGGAAATTATTCTGTATGATTAAAAGTCTTAGCCTGTCAGGGTCATATGATAAGAAAAATTGATTGGGTTTCTTCTGTTTGTTTTTACAGTTTTGCAACTCTTTTCAATACAGGTATACATCTGGAAGTAAGATTCAAGGGTAACTAATAACTACATCCAAGGACAATCATAGTGATGCAATAGCCAGAACCGTGTGAACTTTTTCATTAGCTTTATTTACGAAAGCCTTTACTATCACAGGAAAGGAGAGTGACAGAACAACTTGCATGTGCACCAGCAGCAATAGGGACCATTGGTACACCATTTAGAGGTGTCATGAAGAGCTTTAGATAGTGTTCATTGAAAGATGAATACTGAATTAAGAAGGCCTCAAGCTTGCGTTTCAAGACAACTGAAATGAGTTTTTGTTTTGACTTCTCATCTGCCATAACAATTTATTTAAAGTAAGCATCTCCTTCCGAAATGTGCATTTTATCCTTAGACAGGGAAACAGGTCATCCTGTAGGCTATGCTCTTCTAAGTAGTTTTTCCACATTGTGATATTGAGAGCAATGATGGATCAATGCATAAGAACTTCATTGTGAGTTAAGTAGCTTCATTATAAGGATTGCAGTGAATTGACAGCCATAACATATACAAATCAACAGGTTGGAAAAAAGCCATACTCACATGTGACTGCATCCTGATTGCTTGGAAAGGTTTTGGTTGTGGAGGAGTTACAGGAGTGGCTTCTATGAGAAGCTGCTAGAAGCTTCCCTCATGTCCAATAGACCCAATGCCAGCTAGGTCCAAGATGGACCCACTGCTGGTCAAGGGCAAGCCCATCAGTGTTGGTGGTAACACATCTGGGATAACATATTTATGAAGGAGAGGAAAAAAACCCCCACATAACAGCAGCTGGAGAGAGGAGTAAGAATACGTGAGAAAAACAGCTCTGCAGACACCGAGATCAGCGAAGAAACAGGGGAGGAGGTGCTTCAGGCAACACAGCAGAGATTACCCTTGCAGCCTGCGGCGCAGCTCGTGCTGAAGCGGGCTGTGCCCCTGCAGCCCATGGGGGAGTAGATCTCCCCCTGCGGCCCATGGAGGACACTACACCAAAACAGGGGGATGCCCGAAGGAAGTTGTGACCCCATGGGAAGCCTTCGCTGGAGCAGGCTCCTGGCAGGACCGGTGGCCCTGTGGAGGCAGAAGCCCACACTGGAGCAAGTTTGCTGCAGGACTTGTGACCCCACAGGGACCCACACTGGAGCAGTCTGCTTCTGAAGGACTGCACCTCATGGAAGGGACCCTTGCTGGAGCAGTTAATGAAAAACTGCAGCCTGTGGGAAGGAGTCACATTGGAGAAATTCATTGAGGACTGCTCCACACTGGAGCAGGGGAAGAGTGTGAGGAGTCCTACCCCTGAAAAGGAAGGAGCGGCAGATGAACTGACCACAACTGCCATTCACTGTTGCCCTGTGCTGCTCTGGGGGAGAAGGTAGAGAAAATTGGGACTGCAGCTGTGCCCAAGAAGGAAGGGGTGAGGGGAAGGTGTTTGTAAGATTTGGGTTTATTTTTTATTACCTTACTCTGATTTGACTGGCAATAAATTAAACTAATTTCCCCAAGTTGAGGCCGTTTTGCCCATGATGGTAATTGGTGAGTGATCTCTTGTTGTTCTTATCTCAACCCACAAACTTTTCATTATGTTTTTGCTCACCCTGTCATGCTGAGAAGGGGAGTGGTGAGCACCTGGTGTCCCACCAGGGTCTACTCACCATAATGTGTAGGCTGTACATGTTCCAAGCATGCTTTTTATGTTAGCAGCTAAAAATGGCCAATTAGCTCTACTTTATCTTCTCCAAAGCTGGAGAAGGAAATAAAAATATTTTCATGCATCATGAAAGAATCTCAGAATTGGAAACTCAAAGGTATATTTAAAACTAGCAAGTATTGTTTCATCTAAGACTTTCTTCTGTAAAATAAAAAATGAAGCTTCTCTGCACTTTACAGAATCAATCCTCAAAATTCTTTCCACAATCCAAATTGACAGCATTTTAGAACAACTGTTTTTCATTATGGGTACTTTAATTCTTCTGTTTCTATACCAAATCGTTTTTGTTTATATACAAAGTGTCAACAGATAATGTACATATTGAACTCATAAAAGTCTTGTGTAACACACAGCTAAGTAAAGGGTAGTAAAGAACTGAGGCATATACCAAAATGCTAGCTGAAACTATTAAATTGTACTTTTAAGGGTCCCACTGCAGAAAAAAGCTTTCTGTTTACTCACTTGAAGTAGTGGCAGTTAATATGAACACATTAAAAAAAGATAAGTGGTAGCATTTCCAAATTCTGTTAATCCTCATTTTTGCTTTTTGTCTGTGACTAGAAGCTATTTTGTCATGAAAGCTCCAAGATTTCAGCATTCTATTTTTAACAAAACTTTTTTCTCTTCTGAACTCTCAGAATATGTAGCAGCTTACATAACTATCTGGAGTTTGTACTATAGCAGTAATTTTATTTTTCTTTTTCTTTCTTTTTTGTTATATTTTAATCTTCAAGATCAGGAAAAATATAGGGTTTGTTTTGCATAAATTCTCTGAAAAGAAATCTCTTTGATTTTAATATTTTTGGAGTACTATTGATGTAAGATCAAACCTTCTTTAAATGGTTAGGGATAAAATACTGAAGTAATACAATACAGCAGTTTTGGGACAAGAACTGCATAAATCAGCTAAAGGCCCTTTAAAGCGTATAACTGGCTGGCAAAAGCAGACCCATTTCAAAACTGTCATAACACCAGCTTATTTTTCAGTTCTATAACTCAGAATGTCTGGATTTAAATAACTTTTTTTTTCTTCAGGGTACAACTCAAATATTGCAACAAAAACCACTATACATTCTGTGTGTACAGCTATTATATACCGATCAGATCATCCTTTCTTTTCTATAGGCAGCATGTATGTACAGCCATTTAATATTCATTTACCCTGGTAGTCAAAATGTACAAAGTAGCCACAAAACATAAAAGACAGACTCTCTCAGGTTGTTAAAATCCGTGGCCTGATCCTGCCATGAGTTTTCGAGGAGGGTGTTCTTGTGGAGCCTCATTGGTTCCTGCCTGTCTGTGGAGAGCTCAATGCAGAGTCACAGATTAAATTATTACTGTAAGCGTTGGTATTAAATGCCCACTCAGAAACACCCTGAGATGCACAAAAATGAAGGTGTACTTTTTAAACATGGAGTGGGCTTCATGAATATATGTAACAATTCGCAGACACTACAGTTGCATTCTGGTGTCTATGCCGTTGTATTTCCTCTATACTAGCAAATGTAGGCCATATGGCTGGGACATGGTTTTTAAATTAAACAGAATGTTAAATAAATTTACCCAGATGATTTGTGAAAATTTATTTTACCGATTACAGAGAGTTTTTTTTCAAGTGTTTGTTGCTTTCGGGTCTATAATGACAACCAACCAAAACAAGACCAAACTTTTCCATAAGGTGATCAGGGAGAATTAGAGTCAGAATAGACAGAAGAAATAATATTAAGTGCTCATGGAAATAAAATTTATTAGTTAGAATTCCTCAATAATATGGTGAACCATACAGTCTCAAACAAATCTGGATAATCTTAATATATATTCCATGATACTCTAGTCTCCCACTGTGGTGGGAAAACAAGAGGAGTAACTATGGTTAAAGATTAACAAATATTATAAAATCAAAAACATTAGAGAATAATAAAAAAATTATATTAATTAATTTGTAATAAAACACTTTTCCTTAGAAATTAACACAATTTTAAAATATATTTTAGTTTTGACTAGTTAAAATGTGATGGGCACCATATGAAAATATTCTGTCAACAGTAATTTGCTGAAAACACAAAAAACTGCACAGAAAAAAAACCTCAAAACTCTGAGCCAATTTCAGTCCTCTTTTGTGAGCATTTCAGTATATGAAATTATTAGCAAGAAGTGATAGACAAATAGGAAGCGTTAAATCCACATCAAAGAGTTTTAATGTTGGATACCTGACTTCATGTGTGTTAACATACACAAGGGAAAAAGCATCAAGCATGAGCTATTTACAAAATCAATTTTATGAAAAACTCTATTCTTCAGGAATATAGAATACAATTATTTGCAGAAACTAGTTTGCGTAAGTTTTTTAATAATATATAAATATCAAGATAACTGTGAATCAGTCTGAGAAAATTCAGAAAAGAGAGTATTTGTCACCTAAATTATTCACTGTAAACTATTTGCTCAAGTTACGTTAATTCATTATTTAATTAACCATTTGATCAGCAAGTTTAGCACCTCTAGGATCCTCTCCAGAAGCAGAAGTGGCAGATGGCCTTGGAGATAGGAGGGCTGAGGGAAGAAGATATTTCCTGCATTGTGCTATGAGACTGATCACCTGAGCTTGCAACTGGCTGCAGGGGCATGCTGGAGACCCCCCTTCAGCCAAGCCATCTCCGCAGCCATACCTTATCATCTTACTAAAGATACAAATGCACTAGATGGGGGACTGCCCATGTGGTCATTGCATGCTGCTGGCCAAACATACTGATAGGGCTTATTGAGACCAGGAAATGATTAGAACAAGCGGTTCATTCTTATGGGGAGGGATGACAGAACTAAACCCCAGAGTCCAAAGAATTGAGAAATTCTTTTAATTGGCATGCTACTGAAATCTCAAAACTTGCATGTTTCCCTCTCCTGTTGACAATATCACTTCCAAATGACTCACTACAATTTCTATAGATATATATATTTTTTTTTAGTTCTAACGTGGTAAACACCTTTACCTTACAAAGATCTATTTATCTTTGTTCTGTATGTGCCAGTTGTTCTGCTACATTGATGCAACTTCCATTGCAGTTATTGCAATAGAAATTGTACTGATACTACAGGAGAGTTGGTTTAAGGTGATTACTTATTATATTTTCAGTGAAGAGAAATCTGGTCTGCAAGTTCTAATTGTTCTGGTAAAAACTGTCCCTGACACAGTGCCCAGGAATCCAGTTAAGTTACATCAGAGATTAATTTTTCTCATAATAATTTTTTAATTGTAAAAAGAAGCATAATCAAGTTTATTTAAATTTTATAGTAGTTTGCTTTAAAAGGTCAGTTTAACATTTAATTTGAAATCAGGTAAAATGCATGTGTGTGTGACAAACTAATGTTTAAACAATCCAACATGACAGATGCTGACAGATACTGTCTAATTTTCCTGCATGCAGGCTGCATTGTGAGTCACAAGGCTCAAGGTCATGCATCTATAACCACCCAGAAGGCTTTCTTCTCCATTTGATGCACAAATTTAAGTTCCATTAAAGCTAATGTAAGATACACATGCTTAACTGGAAGGAGAATAGACCAATCTTCCAAAATGCTATATAACCAGTAGTGATGTGGTTCACAGCCATCATTTCTAACCTTGGTAAATTATTTCACAGTGATTAAATAAAACACTCAAGCAACAATAAACCTGTTATCATATATAAAAAATCTCTTGGGTATAGGATACTAGAACCAGTCAAAAAAATGAAGAAAGGACTTTCTTGCTGGCCCCTCCCTTCCAATTTTTTTTTCAGACTCTCTGAAAACATTGACTTTCCAGCAAAGTTTTTAAGCTAAAAAAATCTCAGTATTTTGATTAAAATTGTCATCCTGGCCTGCCTGCCTGCCTTCTTGCCTGCCTTCCTTCCTGGCTGCCTGTCTTCCTGCCTGCCCTCCTTCCTGCCTGCCTGCCTTCTTGCCTGCCTTCCTGGCTGCCTGTCTTCCTGCCTGCCCTCCTTCCTTCCTGCCTTCCTCTTTCCCTCCTTCTTTTTTCCTTCCTCTTTCCTTCCCTTCTTCCTACCTTCCCTCTCTCCCTTCCTCTTTGTGTATGGAAACGGTTCTTCTCCTACATGACTGCTCTGCTTAGACCCAAGACATTTCATTCAGATGGCTCTTTAGATCCCTCCTTGGAGTGCATTATAAAGTCCTGAGAATTGCTGGCTGGGAACAGGCACATGCAGAGCGAATCACACGGAGGCTTGGTGAAATGTCTCCTGAGTCACCAATTGAGAAGCACAGTACATTAACTAGGTCTGAAAGAAAGCCTGTGTCTGTTTCTAGGATACTGATGTATTTTTATTTATTTTTAGTTTTCCTGTGGTTGTTTACTGAACTTTTTATTTGCGACAGTTGAGCCTTGAAATCACTTCTTGGTTCTAGCTGGGGGACAGTGGGGTTGGGTGGGATGTGTGGTAGATTTATAAAAATCACAGTCACTTGTTTGCTGAAATATTAATGTGATTTTAGCTTTGCCCACAGAGTTTGTTGCTGACTCTCTCCAGGCCTGTAACTGATCCTAACTTACAGTAACCACGTATCTTGAAAGATATTAGGCAGCAACATGCTTGTTTGAGAATTCCAGGCTCATTTTATGTTAAAAAAAAAATATATATGCAACACTTAGTAGGTGAGCTCTCTGGATCTCCACCCCTTCTCCCTGCCAACATGGAGTTTGGCTGCCTGTCCCTTTTGACCCCGATTGTCAGCTTACATCAATACAAAAGCCTGTCTCAGAGAAGGGGAAAAAAAGCTGAAGACCTACTTTTTTTTTTTTTTTTCACTCTGGAAAAGCAGAGTTTCTCTTTACATTTCAGGAGGGCCCCCTCAACTTAGACTTTAAGGAGTTCAAAGATCAACTCTTCTTCTAATCACAGAAAACACATCAGAGTAATCAGCAAGCTGGGAAAGGAAGGGCAGGAAAATTATAGGAAAATTTAATGGTGATTTACTGAAAATTGGTAACTGGCAGCAGCATTTTATGAAGGATTCTCTGGATCAGCTCTACATTTTACGCTTACTGTGGTTATGGAAGGGGAAAATAAATGGAACCTGATCCCTAACTGAAATGGAAACCTCTTGTTACTCACTGCCTTTGGGACATTAGCATTTCCCACAGTGTAACCTGCTATTTTTCAAAAATATGGGAAAACAGTTTTTAGCGGGTGCATCGCATTTACAGGAAATCAGGACAGAGACAGGATTTATAATAACCAACATTTTTACCTTCAAATTGTGTGCCTGTTTAGTGTTTGTGCATGAGGTGTCCTGGTCTGTGACAAATGCTGTGGAAGACATTGTTAAAGCATCTCTTGCATAGCTCAGTCAATGCACCTCAATCTTGTCCTGCCACAGCTCCACTATTTCAGTCCCAAAGCTCTTTTCAGCAGAAACAGTCAAAATGGTGTCATCGTTTCATGATGTGCTCAAATGGGGACTAGGATGAAACCATCAAACTTATTTTCACTTGTGACCCGACCTAGTGAACTCTAGTTATGAGAGCTAGAATTCCTACAGCTCCTAATAAAAATATAGTCAGGATGAGAAAGTCTTACAGTTAAAGAACACCTGGGCATTAGGGCTATTAATTCCCATCTAAAATGGCCTGTTCAATGTAAAATATATTTGTAACACTACTGAAGACCTGATCATACTGATAATGATGAGTAGGGCCAGGAGCAATGAGAAAAAGAAGTATAATGAAGAGGTTACAATCAGGGTATTAAGGCAAATCTTGCTTAATGAGGCTATTGGTATCAAGCTACATTATTCATAGGGACTTCTGATTAGAGACAAATGTCAAAAGTAACATACATTTCTGGGTGGCAAGTTTTCATTTGCATTTCAAGTAAAATTTGTTGGTTCCAGGCGTTAGAGCAGCAAACTGGACCTTTTTTTGAGTAAGTTTTGCCACATTCACAAAACACCTTTAAATCAATAATGCAAAAGATAAAGTAAGGCTCTTGAACAAAAAATTCATTTAGGCATAGAAGTCACTCAAAATCCCATGCATCTAGTGTTCACCAGTAGAGAATCATAAAACCATAGTTTGGTCCAGGTTGAAAGGACCCTATTTCCAAGAGCAGGATGGATAAGGGCTATGCAAGACAGTACAGATTTCTCCATTCTACAAGTTTCTTCCTGTTTTTCCTCCCTGTATCTGTGACACAACCAAAGTACCTTCAACCTTTGAAGCTATGGCTCAACCACTTGAGGGCAGTGGATGGCTTTCTGTGCTGAATTTGAATAGGCATTTTTTCTTTTATTTTACTATATATGTTCTTCATTTTCTATTCTGAAAACCTGTTCTCTGTTTTCCCCTGGTCTTTCCCAAATCCTCCACTCTTAGTACTTTTTCACATTTTCAGGATTTCAGTTTACCCACTTTATGCAATAAGACATTTCTGTTTACTTAAGATACAACTTTCAAGGTGCACTTTGCAATCTCATACCAACAAAGAAAGAACCAACAGGGAGTTAAGGCAGATTGGGCTCTTGAGAATTTTTTAATAAAGCAAGTTGTTTAAAGTTACATTTTAGCAGCTTGTGATATAACTTCACAGAGATTGCTTTGATGTTCTCTTTAAGTATGTTGGCAGAAATCTGTGCAATTTGTAGAAAATTATTCTTAGAACACCTTAGTGTGTATGGTAAACAGAATCAGCATAAACCTTTCTATTTGCAATAAATTCTTAAAGTATATCATCAGCACTATCATAATTTGATTTGGAGTTATATTATGTGAATAAGAGTTACATTAATTACTGCTGTAGTTTTAATTAAGCAGAGTGTGTGATGGCATTTATTCAAATTTTAATGAATTATGTGTCCTAAATGTTTGGTAACACTTTGTCAACACTGATGCAATCACTGTTATTGTCTTTAGTATTCATTGTTGGAACATAAAGCATACTGAATTATTTTGGTATTCATGTGGGTCTAAAATGTAATATTACAGCTATCTGACTGAAATTTTCAAAAGCAGTAATTAGTCCTACTATACAAATATGAACAGATAGTTACATAAGGAAACAGAAAGAGCCATGAATTAAAACTCTTAATTAAAGAAATTTCACTTTTGATGCCTAAGGGGGGATTTACGTAGGTAAGGAATATATCAAATGTCTTTGCCAGTAAGGCAAATGGAAGAGAATTCATCTGATTCCATTTATAGTTTGCACTATGAGCACAAACTGTGTTAAATAACACTTTGCCACAAGTTGCCCTTGAAAATCAGCTTGCAGGACCCCAGGTCCCATGGTACATTATGGTACCGTCTCTCTCCAGGAGGCCACTTTTCAGTCCTGTGCTTTCGACCTTTTTTTCTTGCCTTTTTAGTGAATGCCTACCCAGAGGGTTTCAGAAAGACCTAGACTTGCTCTGAGCACAGTTAGCAGCAGGGGAGGGATTCAGAGGTAAGTTTCGCTCTTGCAACTGGTCAACATCATGCCTGGATGGAGGCTTATTCCCTGTCTGGGCTCTCGTTCTCTTACAGCACAGATACTTGTGTGAACCAAGAAACGGATTCAACAGGAAGGATTCAACCTTTCCTCTTCACACAAAGGAACTCATCCATGTGTTTTATGCTTAAGATGAAGATTTTCAAAATTATCAAGCAACTTCAACATCTTTAGTTTGGTTTTTTTAGCCCTCATAGAAATGTGTTAGTGATTTTTAATTTTTAGGGATGAGAGTTCCGTTTGACAGGCATTTCTCCAATATTTTTCAGCATGAACCTTAAATGAAGCGTACAAAATAACTCACCTGTTTTGAAACCTTGGTGCGCATAGGAATCTACTTGGGAGTTCAAGAACTTTGAAGTTTCATTAAAAGATTTTTTTTGCATTATGTTTTAAAGAAGGAAAAAAGCACATATTTTATTAAAAAAAAAGTCAGATGAATAACCATCCTTAAATGACATTTTTACTCTTGCAGCAATTTTTAAGATTTGCAAATGAAGAATTATCCCTTATTTGATGTTTTTAAGACCATGATTAAGGGTAAAACTGTCAAATGCAGGGATATCTTAAAATTATGTTCTTACAATCACACTGTTTTGAGAAAAATGTCAGATGAACTACTTTGTGCATGGCTGTTTCAAAGTGTGCAACTGTAAATTTGTTAGAGCACATTGATGTTTTTCAGATCATTGTGCTTGTAAAGACATCATTTTAGTATACATCCTTTAATGCTTTTATGATCACTCCGACATTTAATAAATTTAAGGAATTTTTCTGCATGTGATGTCTGTAATATCTAGTTATACATGAAAATATTTTCAGCACTGTATTGCATCAAAATGTATACATCAAACAGTTGTCTGGCTGGAGGGTGTTTTTATCTGGGCAGGCTTCAAGATTTTTGGAAAAGAATGTTTTTCTCCCCAGTTAAGAGTCTGTTACAGCGTTCATGGAATTGTTCTGCCTTGGTTAGTAAGCCTTTACTGTTGGTGCCCCTACTCAGCTTAATGCGAAGCCTACACACATTTTATAGGTCTGTGCTGTTCTCTCCTTACTGGCTCACCTCATTTGTTTGCTTGTCCATCTTGCACTTGGCAGGCTAGGGCACATGCATGGTAGAGTCCTTCATTACCCAGTGAAAGCTGGAACACACGATGTCTCAAATAGAGCAATGCTGGACCTATTGAAAATATGAAAGAGGAGGGTAGGGCAGGGAGACCATAGAGAACTAAAACATTCTCCAGAACCCCTACTTAAAGACTATGTCATAAGGGATGAGTACAAAGCTTCAGACTAAGAAAGAACAGTTTGCCTTTGAGTTTCAACATTTCTGAGTGCCTGACATCTCAACATCATTAGGTCCTTTAGCATCTGTGTGCTAGTAAGGATGTGTGTATATACATCTGTATATACATGTGAATGTATATGAGTATAACGGTATCTATTTGGGGATGTTTCGTATTTTCATGCTTTTCTTTGTCGTATTTGGACAATTGTCTTTCTTCCTTAAAAAGGAAGCTAGGTTGGGTTGTTTGGGGGTTTTTTGACTCAAAGTTCTTCTACTTAAGTGTCTGCACATTTCAGAGAAATGTTTTGATTTGGAGAATGATCGCAATAACCTCTGGATACTTTAAGATGTAGTGGAAGCTTTCTTAGTATAAATCACTGAAAATATTCAGTGTGGCTCTTCCATTTTTTTTTTTAAATCTCCTTGTTTGCAGCTATTTTTTTACACATTTTGGGATTCTTTTTCATTCAACATCACAGATTCCATCGTGAGATGGGCCTTTTATAAATTAATAAAGTAATAAAATGAATAAACCTTGATGTAACATTTCTTAGTGATTGCTGTAATGTTAAAAACATCAAATGAAACATTAACATCATTTGATGTTTTCATATCTAGATATACTGAAAAAAACATCAAATAAGTATACCCTGAATTTCACTTTTTCACTTGGGACAAGAATGTTTTATGTATACTGCCTGTCAAAAGACTGCAATGCAAACTTTATAATACCTATATGTTATCCATCCATATAATTTTCTGTTCTTTCTGGCCTTCTATCACTTTTCACTTTGTTTTTTCTTTCGAGTACTTTTTGTCTACTTCATGACCCAGTCTGTCTTAATTCCATTATTATTATCAATTAAAAACATTTCAGTGAGCCCATGTGTTCTTTATAGTCTTACAATATTCTTGGAGCTCTTGCAAGACTAGATCTTTCCACAAGGACTATTTAGCTTACTTGTTTTCCCACACACCCATATGAATATGCAAAATACAAAGGTCCACTTCCCAGCCTGTGATTCCCCCATAATATTTTACTATATTTCCTGGCATGGTCTTCACCTGGACATCCAAAAGCTCTCTGACAATGCTTCTGCATGGTTCAATTAATTTCAGGGACAAGAAACTATTCCAAATAGGGAGATTTTAAATGGGGACAGGGGGCGGCGGGGGGGGGGTGGGGAAGGAGGGAGAAAGGAGAGTTTAACTCTGTGGGTAGATATTACATACCAATTTTCAATAAAGCCACCGTTATTTTAATTATTAATAAAGAAATAATCAATGGATTTACTATAGACGGAAGCATAAAAAATCCTGTTTATCTTCACAGAACCATTCGTTAGAATCATAGAATCACAGAAAGGGTTGGAAAGGACTTTAAGATCATCTAGTTCCAGCCCCCCTGCCATGGGCAGGGACACCTCCCACTAAAACATGCCACCCAAGGCTCTGTCCAGCCTGGCCTTGAACACTG
>WYDI02000055.1:0-13654 GCA_009867235.2 Psittacus erithacus
AGGCTGCTATGAGGTCTCCACGCAGCCTTCTCTTCTCCAGGCTGAACAGCCCCAACTTTCTCAGCCTATCTTCACATAGGGAGGTGCCCCAGCCCCTGATCATTCTGGCCGCCTCCTCTGGACTTGCTCCAACAGTTCCACATCCTTATGTTAAGGACATCAGAACTGCACACAGTGCTGCAAGTGGGGTCTCACAAGAGCAGAGTAGAGGGGCAGGATCACCTCTTTCAACCTGCTGGTCATGCTCCTTTTGATGCTGCCGAGTTCATGGGTGGTTTCTGGGCTGCGAGCACACACAGCTGGGTCATGTTCAGTTTCTCATCAACCAGCCTAAAACACGTACCTACAAACTCTTTTGTTAGCACAGTGAGAGAGCTTGTTTTGGAGTCAGGGCCAGGCTTTTTTAAACGTCTCCACAGTCAAAAGAAGCCTTGTGAAATAGCTTTCAGAATAGTACTGGCTCTCTCCAGAGAGATAGTGTCTTTTTGAGGAAATGAAAATAAAAATTATTGTTGTTTATTGGTTGTAGTAATTCAAACTTTCTTTTCTCCTTCTGCAGTTACTAGCTATACCCCCAGGGCTTTGCTGATGTTCTGAGGGCTGAGGTTCCCCAGTACATGATACAAGTAATCTCCATTGCTGCTGCTAACGGAAAAAGGGAGTATAAATCAGTTGAGGAAAGCTCTGCCAACCTAAACCAGCTTGGTAGTTTTCAGATGCAAAATTCTTTGGCATTAATTGTGTTTAGCCACACTTCTTTAGAAACAGCTGCCACCTTCTCCAGAGCTGCCTGCTTTTGTCTGTGGCTGGTGTAAGTGTCAAAGTGCCCTTCCAATCTTTGCATTTCATTCTCTTTCCCTTTGAAATATCTCACGAACCATTTCTTGTACCTGTGCTGCAGCATTTCAGTGTATTCACTGCATGGTTTGCTGATACCTACTTCAGAGCTGCTAAGCAGCAGTGGAATTTCCTAGGAGGGGGCTGATCTGAAGAAACACCAAGAGTTATAGTAATATCATAAAAATGACAACAAAACCCAACAGGGTATTATAGATGTTCAACACTATTCGGAATCAGATACTTAGTGTGTGAAGTGTGGCAAGTTTGGTAGCCTCCTGCACAGTCTGAAGCAACTCTGAGAACACTGTATGTAATGCAATAAAATGCTTATTCTTATTAGCTGATGTAAGAGCATAGGGATCTCTTCCAAGAACTATGGACCTTACCTGTGGCCATTTGATAAATATCTTTGTATGTGCTTGGTATTAACAAAAGCATTACCATCTGTTTACCTTCCACTAATACACATCACATTTTTGCACAAATCCTGGCTTGTATGGCATAAGTCTAAGCTAGGCACTGTATCCTCCAGAATGGGTGACAAAGTTTTAAATCAAGCAGGCCATGTTTCAGCACGTTATTCATAAAACTAGGTCATGGCATAAATGTACTGTTGGAACATAGCTTTATACTAATTTTCCCAGTAAGATGCATCATAAATATTAACTGTCCTGAGCACACATACACGGGCTCATGGCCTTGGCTCCAGGACCTTCACATGGAAGCTGAAGAATGAGTTCTGACTAAAGGTAGGGAGAATGCGAGGAACTCTGAATTATCAATAATAGATACTTTGCTGCCTCAAGCTTTTCCCGCCAAAGAGTAACACAGCCCTGCACCATGGAGCCTGGTCCTGCGACTCCTCATAATAGGCTATGTAGGGTTCAGGGTTGTTTGTCTTCATGTGCTGCCCCTTTAGCAGCTCTTAAACTTACACAAACCTGTGTCTCCTTCCTATATTCAGTGCAGCTCTACTAACAATGTGGGCTCAGGAACATGAAGCTTTCCCTCCTCCCCCAAACACTTACACTCACACACACACTCTCCATTGTACTATTACCTCCTAGCACAGTTTCCACCTCACTTGTGATATCTGAAGCACGTACGGTCTGCTCATAGCATGTCTCGTATGCTGTGGGGATGTCACGAAACAAATAGTGTAGCAATATCTAATTATTTACAATGGGAGCGCAAAAGAGGAGATTAAGATTATTTCTGATCATGGGTACCAATCCTTCTTTCCATTCTCATGGTATTTCCTGCCTGAGTGAAAGGAGGAAGAACCAGAAATCCACTGAGAATGTCTGTCTCTACATTTTTTTCAGTCTCAAGAAGTATAGCCAATAATAACAGTATTCAGAGTGCTTTTCCCTGATAATTTTCGAAGTGCCTCACAAAGAGGGATAAGAATAAGGATCCTTATTTTATAGACTATAACACAACCAACAAAAGAGCCAAGAATGGAACCCAGATAGCTTGCCCTTTCCTCTGGGCTTTGCTATTGTTGAAGGATTAGGACTCACATTCAGGATAACACCTCAACCACATGCCTGACTTCAAGCATTTGCTTAAGTCGCATTGATTTAAGCACATGCTTAAAATTTAAGCATATTCTTAAATATGTTCCCTAACCAGGGCTTAAATAACCCTCCAGTCTTCTGGGTGCATATTCAGATAAGACCAGACTTCATTTAAACTCCGGAAGAGAAGGAAGAACAGACTGAGTACAGCTATTTTGCCCTAAAGTCATCCCGGTAGAGGTTCCCATATGGCCAACAAAGTAAGCAGGGTTAATGGAATCTCACCAGAAGAAAAAAAAAAAACCATCAGTGATGCCAAATGTCACCCACATTGACTGAACTTTCAAAATCACTAGCATTCCCAATCACTAGCATTGCCATCTCACCCACTCCCTTACTGTTAGCCACCTTACTCCTTTATTGGTTTCCATTCTTTCTCCAAGAAAAGAACTAAGGGATCTTTTTTTCTCCATTTAGAAGCCCAAATCTGCCAGAATCACAATTTAATACACCCAAAATGAAACAGAGTTAGGACCCAATTATTGAAACATGGCCATCTGAGTAAGCTGATATCTGATGGCATAGCACAGGTGTTGCATATAAGATAGCTATACCTGATATATAACTATTACTATCTAGTCAGAGATATTAATAATAAACACAAAGAAAATAGTCAAACCAAAATTAGACACAGATGTCATCTTGCTGACAACATACAAGCAAAGATCAGGAGACCCACCATGCCTAGGGGTTTCTCATTGTTCACCACCAATTCCATCACATTTTCTGACTTACACAAGGTTCTTCTGTTATTTTTAGATAACACTTTCTCTGGGCTCTTTATATTCCATATACTGTGCTCTCTAAAGATCATCCCTAAAGTTCAAACACTCTGGCAGGATATTACTGGAGAAGAAGAGTGAAACCAAAAAAATTTATTTTGAAAAGTTCATTTGGCTTTTAAATAACCACAAAGTAACACAGGGTTAAATCTCCTTCCTCATTCAGGAGACCTACAAATGGTGCAAATGGACAGAAATTCAATTTATCAGCTGCAGAACAAGTGGTAAGTTAGTGTGCTGCATTAAGGGTAGATTAAGAATATCAAAACTCATTCTTTTGCTTGATGAAAACATCTGTTGCAGCTAATATGTATGACTTGATTATCATGATAGGTTTTACAAACACTGCTAGTGTGAATACAGAAATTACCTGTCTCAAAAGCATCTCTATTGCAATAATGTAATCAGCAAGTTTGATGTAAAGTGACTATTTTATAATGACACCTGTGATGGTTTTGACCCATAACTTGAAGCTGCTCCTTTTGTTCACACTTGTTTGAATATAGACATACATAGCGTGAAGTGAGATATCATGAAAAAGCATATACATAGGGCACCTAAATAAGTATCGAGTCATTTCCTTTTACTATTAGGTGAGGAAAATCCTAGTTATCAAGACTTCAGCTCAGCCAGTCCATATGCCTATGCATCCTTTTAAGCTCTTGAGTAGTGCAGCTGAAAACAAAAGAAATATTTCTGATTTGACAGTTAGGAGCACATTTAAGACTTTTGCTGCCTTTGTAAAGAAGTGTTATTGAAAAATGTTTGGTCAATAGGAAACTCAGAACAGGACACTCCTACTGAGTAAGTAGCTGGGAACATATTGGCACATGGAGAGAAATGACAAAAGTTTTTAGCCATATCCACAGCTTGAGAAATTCCAACCCCTCTAAGAGAACCATGCTGATTTCTACCAATTAAAGATCTGGCCCTTTGTTTTCTTTTTGATATGTTTTACTCTAACACATATACAATACCTTCCCAAAGGTAAAAGTGGCTTCAAAGCATTTTTAGAGGAACATTAAAGAAAAGGAAGTTGCAACACTGACTGCCAGTATTTTATCTAGGACTTTACTGCAGTTAAAAAGAATATAAAATATTGCTGCTACCCTGGACGCATACTTTTACATTTTTAGCCTTGGAAAAACACAGACTCTGAGTCCTTGTGTCAGAGTAAGGGCCTCCGCACATTGTCCCTGCATTACACTTTTTGATCCCGTTAAAAAATGTTACCCTGTGCAGCTCCATGCATCAAAGGAACGCTTGTACACACTGGGATCTGTTTCAGCCCTTAGGCAATGAGACCAAAAGACCCTTCTCATAAATTCTAATTCAAAAGTTTTTAGTTATCAAGAGGAAGTTTCCAATTGCTCTCTCACATGTGGGAAAATATGTAAGCTACTGAGAGGACCTTTTGTCTGTGACTTTAATGGGGGCAATTTGCAAGGGGGAGTGCAAAGGTTCTAATATGCAGTGTGCACAGACAGTAAGCAGGCACATACTTGGTATTTAATGAAGTTCCATGAATCATTAGCCATACAATAACCACAGGGTTCTATAAATCACCTGCTAAGATTTTTAGGCCAATACACTGAGCAGCACAGTGGCAGAGCGGAGCACCTTGAGGAGGCCGGGAAGTGGGAGAAGGAAGGAAAACAGAAAGATAAAAGGGGGGGGTACATGTTGCGTTATCTCATAGCTGGCCTGACAATCTGAAATTTAATCCTGTTGTTTTAACTTGTTGGCTTTACAAGAAAAGAAAGCAATAAAACAAAACCGATCCTAATAAAAACCACTGGGATTTGCAAGAGGAAAATGTAGCTGGAAGATCACACGTATTTTAGACATTGGAACTGGAAAATGTGTGTGAGGGGACATTAGATTTTCTTTTCTTTTCTTTTCTTTTCTTTTCTTTTCTTTTCTTTTCTTTTCTTTTCTTTTCTTTTCTTTTCTTTTCTTTTCTCTTTTTTTTTTAATTTTTTCTTTGTTAATTCACCCTGCTGACGAAACGGCCCTTCTGGCATTCCTTTCCTTCAAAAACATCAAACCATATCTCTACAAGCTAAACAAAAGCTTGATTATTTACAATTAGCAAAAATATAAATGTTATTTGCTAGACAGACTTTCCCTAGTGGTCTTCTGCTGCTGCAGTACATTCTAGTGATATATAGCTCTGTGCCTAACCTGGAAAGACTGAATTTTTGCTGCAATTGGGCAGGAAACCAATTTCATACTGTGTGTTTAAAAGCAGAAACGCCGCTATCCTCTCCTGAAACCAAGATCCATTTGAGTGGGTTGGGAGGCCAGGAGCAGATTAAGTCCCTTCTGAAAATGCTAAAGCAGAGCAGTGGCATCTCACTCCTTTTTTCACACTCACATATATTCAGAGGTGCTATAGAGTAAAAAGTCTCTCAGGTTCATTTCTTATTCTTTCTTTAGGTTTGTAGTCTCAGAAAGCATGAGAAAAGAGATCACACTAGGACTGGCCACTGGCAATTCCATGTATTAGGACAAGCAAAACAATATTAATATTTGGGATTGGTACTGCATCTTGCTCACTTCAGACATCTTTAAAATTGGAAGCCAAAACTAATCAATTCACACCCAGTGGAAGGACACGAGGGATAATAATTTAACAATTTAACATCATTTTCCTTTGCCCTTCAGTGAAAGCTGGAGCCTAAGGCAGTCAGACCCTACGTCTAACTGCAACATCCCTCCCCCCAGCTAATAAAATAAAATTAAAAATGAGGCCACACTGCAGCTTTAGCTCAGCTCCTACATTTAATCTGCATTCTCCTTCTCACTCCTATTTGGAGATTGGTTATAAAATGCAAAGAGCAGCAATCAGTTCCCAAGGTGGCAGCCTGTCCTGCCTGCTTGCCCACAGCACGCCAGCGGGTGAGATAAAAGGAGATGGCAGCACACTATTAATGCATTTACCTTTACATACCACCACTGCATGACAGTATGTTCAAGAATTTTCAGCTAATCCCTCAGGATCATTTGTCCACATCATAATAAAACCACCACCCAGCACACTTGCCTATTTCTTCCCAGGAGAGGCCCCAGTACTAAAACAGCAGGTAAAGAATCCAAATGAATTAGTGGAGCAGCATGTTCAGAGCACTCGCTCGCCCACGCTGCGCCAGGACTGACACTTTGTCAGAGCTTTCC
Organism: Psittacus erithacus; assembly: GCA_009867235.2. NCBI lineage: Eukaryota > Metazoa > Chordata > Aves > Psittaciformes > Psittacidae > Psittacus > Psittacus erithacus. The sequence goes on from WYDI02000055.1 coordinate 6,380, forward strand.
ATCCAACCTATCATGTCAGGTACCAGAATAGGGATAAATGGGGTACTTGGAAGGGAAACTGACTGTAGGAAAGTTAAAAGACACATACTGTCCTAACAATAGCAAGCCATACTACAGGATATAAAACAGCCTTCTCTTGCGCCTGTTCTCCATTCTGAAAGTGATAAGGCTAGCAATGAGAGAACAAACCCACCAGCGTGATTCCTAAGCTGAGAGCAATGCAAAAAGTTTGGTTTGAAAGAATAATTACTGAGTTTGAATCCACATAAGATATTCCAAGTGCTAATGTAAAAATAGCATAACAATGCCACCAAACACTTTTTATGATACAGCTGCGAAGAACATTTGCTAAGGCACTCAAAACTTTTAAAGATTTGATATAATTTTCAGTGGCTATAGTTCATCAACGCAATCGCTATGTTTCCATTTTTAAAGTTTATATGCTGAAAATAATGCCCATTTGAGTAAAGAAAGCTCTCTTCTTGGGCAGCTTTTAAAGTTGATATTCAAAGCTGAACTTTAACCTGAGGGGAATAACTATTTCATTGACTCTGGGGCAGTGGGGAGGGGAGGGAAGGAAGGGCTGAAAGAAGGGGAAATATTTGAGAGTAATAACATCACACAACATCAAGCTTCAGTATTTTCATCTGAATTTTGAGGGTAAATATACAGCATTTTACCCAGTCCTAGTTCTCTCTATAATTCACTCAGTCTTGTTTTGCGATAATCCTTTCTCCTTTCACTGAGAGAAGCAGCACTTAATCACTTAGTGCAGATAGATTGCTAGGAGGTTTAATTAAAACAACTTATTTTAAGTGATATTAAACAAGAGGTAAATGTATTTATTGTTCTAACGTTTGGAGTGATATAGGATAGAGCGGAGGAATAACAACCTCTCTTGGTACTTGGTATCAGATTGCTTCTTTTATGAGCCATACGGTAGTGATTAGGGAGCTTAGGACCTCAAAGTCTGCAGGCAGCACTGAAGTACTTGCTCAGGGTTTGGTTTTGTGTTTCTAATTCTGCTCCCCAACATCAATGCAGAAGACAGCAGCAAGTTGCGTGTGACAATGCTGATGACTGAAGTCATTCGTACCATTAATGCCACTTCTTTGCAGTGAGCTTCCTCTTCCCAATTTTGAAGCTTGTGTGGGCTGCATGCACGCTTATAGATGCCTTTCTAGACACAAGGCCCAAAATAATACCCAGACATCCAAACACTTCCAGTTCCAGGGGAATTCTGATCCATCTCCAAATGCTGCAACTGATCTGCATTTAAATGTCAATAACAAGCTAAGCTAAATGACGGATCAGAATTCCCTCTCTGTTCCACATTTGTAAACATTTGCATTCAGATCTCAAACTTGCTAACCCTGCTCAATCTCGAGTTCAGTCTTTCCACTTCTTACACTGAATTATGCAAACAGATGTTCAAAAGCAACCTGGATTTTCAGTTGTTATGCATGCGTTCATCCACATGCAGGTATAGAAGAGAGCAGGCAATTTTGCTGTTAAACCACAGAACAGCAGAATTCACAAGTCAAACTAGCAACAATGCCAAGAGATACAAAGAAATAAGATCATTGCCCTTATACTCAGTTTCTTATATAAAAGAGGATTTTCATCCTCATGAGATCTCCAAGATAAGAAACCACACTTTCTTAACTTAAGCCCATTTACTGCAAGTATTTCAGTGCTAGGCTTTGGATGCTTAAGGGATGTATTTGTGTTGGGAATGAATGAAGGAATATATGCAGCTTTCTCCTTGGAAGAACTTCATCTGAGGTGCTTGGATGAAACCTAGACCTCAAAGCAATCCCTTGAAAAATACCCACTGCTTTCACTGGGACCAGGATTTCACCCTGTTCACTCATCTGAAACCTTCAGTTACTGCCACTGCTGCCGTGACAATCCTTGAAGATGAGTGGAGGAACTCCACTTTGTAGCATTTAATAATACAGCAACACAGTGGCTGAATTAGATGCAGTGTCTTAGTTAAGCCTTAATTTAACCACTTAAACCCTGTGTATTTTGAGTGTGGGCCAAGTCTTGTTCAGGAGGGTGAAATTGTATGACACAAGCAATGCTAAGACATCAGCTCTAGCTAAGTGCCAGAAAGGAGCGCAGCACGAAGAAAGCCTAGAGTCATCATAGAATCCCAGAACAGTTTGGGTTGGAAGGGACCTTAAAGCTCATCCAGTTCCAACCCCCTTCCACAGGCAGGGACATCTTCCACTAGACCAGGTTGCTCCAAGCCCCGTCCAACCTGGCCTTGGGCACAGTCAGGGATGGGACAGCCCCAGCTTCTCTGGGCAACCTGTGCCAGTGCCTCACCACCCTCACAGGGAAGAACTTCTGCCTAACAGCTCATCTCAATCTCTCCTCTGTCAGGTTAAAGCCATTCCCCCTTATCCTGTCTTCACAGGCCCTTGTCCAAAGCCCCTCTCCAGGTTTCTTGTAGCCCCTTTACGCACTGGGAGCTGCTCTAAGGTCTCCTTGGAGCCTTCTCTTCTCCAGGCTGAACAAACCCAGCTCTCTCAGCCTGTCTCCAGAGCAGAGCTGCTCCAGCCCTCGCAGCATCTCCATGGCCTCCTCTGAACTCGCTCCAACAGCTCCACGTCCCTCTTGTGTTGCTGCCCCCAGAGATGGACACAGGACTGCAGGTACTGCCCCTTTGCCCAAGCTCAGCCACACTCTTGCCTGGGGACATCAGTCCTCGGGGGAGTATCCTGCAGTCAGCAGTGGTCAGACAAGTCAGTAACAGGGCCATAACACCATGTGGGGCAGGGTCAGCAGGACATGTCAGGCTATGCAGATCCCACTGCCAGGGTGTCTGCAGGTCTGCACTGCATCTAGCCATGTTCCACCAGGATGTCTGTCTCCTCTACCAGGATGTCTGTCTCCAGGCCTTTTCCACCCTTTCAACAGCAGCAGAAGTCTATGGCATGTATCTCTGCCCAGATGGTAATCTGGTGCCATCTCAAGGAGACCTGAGCAGGGACACAGACTTTAAACAGCCTCCTGAGCAGTTATTGCTATTTTTGTATTATTCCAAGAAAAAAGGGGCACTTCAGACCTGGGAAGTTAAAGGTTCGTATTAAAAATCGACTGCCTGCATTGAAAATTATGGAGCTTGACAGATGGAGGATGAAAGGCTGCAACAGAAGGAAAACATAGGCCACCACCCTTGACACCGCTGACCACCCCGTTGCTGACAGCTTCTTCCCACAGCCTCACCCTCTAAAGTGCTTCCCACTTTAAGGAAATGTATCAGAACACAGGAGTTTATCTGCCCTGACCTCTACCCCCTAAGTGAACCCTCTTTCATGTTAATTCTCTTCACAAAACCCACTGCATGTAAGGTCCCTGCAGTGCTTTGGCTTATTTGGTTCTCATTATTTGTTGTTGGTAGTTATTGCTGTTGCAGCAGATGAAGAAATTCTTGAAGCACATTCAATATGATGATCAGTTTACTGCTTCAGATGGGTTTAAGGTGGAAAGCAAGCCACAGGCTGTTATTAGAGAAGTTTTAAGAAATAAAACAGAGCTTTATTTCTAAATGTTTCAAATCACGGCAAAAGAACCAACTTCTGTGTTAGGAAGACTAACAGGATTCCTCTACTATAATCATTTATTTGGGTTAGCCATTTAGGTGGTACCTTTCCACATTTGTAGCTTAAATAGTTCAGAAGCAAATTATCACAGGGCCTGATCCTCTGGCATAAATAACACAAATTAGAATCTGTCTATTTATAATGGAATTTAGGTTCCCTGCAACAGTAGTGAAATAGGCTAATATGAGGCAAATACTATATTCACACAGACAGTAATATATGGCATCATTTTTTTCCAACAGACCTCAAGGGTGCTGAACTATTTAACCCATTTCCATTCTTCTGCTGAACGAAATAATGTCCTGAACAACATCCCAACATTTTACAAGGGAACTGAAGGGCACTGTAGTGTAATTTTAAATTCATCTAGCAGTTCTCCTGATAATGCAAGTGAGGCCACAGCACAACAGAAGAAAACTAATTCTTAAATACGAGGGAATCCTATAAGACTACTTTTTTCTTCTTTTTTTTCCCCTTTTTGCCAGAGTTGCATTTCTGCAGATGATTTTCCTCTGTTGCTGATGCTTAGAAGATACACACAAATATGGGAGTGGGGAACAGGAAGAACTGAAATAATAATTCAGATATCAGATTGTCAAACAGAAAAGGAGAATGCCATTCCTGGCTTTGCCCTAGTTTTCTGTGTGACCTAGAGCTACTTCTCAAAGGGACTGGGAGCAGCAGCTGGCACTGTGGGAAGAAGCCACAAGCAAGGTGACCTCCACAGCACCTGGGCTGAATTGAGCATCTCAGTGTTCTTGAAATAGCTGGGGAGCCACTGGCTATTGTGATGTGCTGGACAGGGAAGCATTTAAAACCCAACCTTTTGGTAGGGAAGGGTCTAGAAATCCCAATCCAAGCTGCACTGAACAGATGTCAGATCAGGATGTTTGCCCAAAACCCTCTCCCAGATACGTACAGATACATTCCTTACTACCAAGACCCAAAACAAACAGAGAATAAAGCAAGCAGTAACAGAAAACAGAGCAGAGTTTATTCTCACAGTCCAGTTAGATGATGTGTCTGAGCTAATCTAAAGCATCCCTGCTGCCAAAAAGGGACAATTCTCCTCCCTCCTTACTTCCCTTTTGCTCCAGTTCCCCTTCTCTGCTGTCAGTGTCAGCTCTAGAGTTCATCTGACTGGACAGTGAGAGACTCAATTCACTGACTTAATGGAAAACTGATCCATCAAAATACAGTTTTCTTCAAGATTAGGGAGTTAAATTGCCTCAGCATGTGGCCAGGGGAAAGCAGAAACTGCATGAGATGAAGGCTGGAAAAAGGAAGGAACACTTGGCTGTTGGAAAAGGTAATAGGATGTACAGAATGTAAACCACAGATTTATCCCACCTTTAACTCAAGTTTGTTCAAAACCAGGCATATTGGAACAATTCAAACCCATATATTGCAGTACAACTCAAAGGCTTCTATTTTTACTGCATTGTGCTCTACCTCCAGTGCTGACACATCACTGCCACTTTACAAATTTCCTGTCTCAACCAAAGGAGAAGTTGCTACATTGCACGCGGGAATATTAGTGATTACAACTGCAGCAGACAGTACGGAATGGGCACCAAGGGCAGCTATCACTGACGCCATTTGCTCAGTCTCTTCTCATGACACAATGTGATGGTATATATTTCTCACAGGACCTGATGGAGAAGCTGAACAGCTCGCATTCCCATCACAGAATCCTATCTTGAATCTCTCTTCATCTGTTCTGGAGTGGAAGGATTACTCCTGCATTGATAAAATGCTGTTTGTTTTGCAGTCCTTGGTGTAGGGACTGGAACTTCAGTCTTCCCTTCCTCTAAACACGTGCCAACAAATCAACTCACTGGGCTATGGATTGAAGGGCGGCGTTAATGCACAGAGATGTAGGCCTTTATAAGTCAGGCTGCAGGTGAATAAGGATTTTGAAAACCTACATTTCTGGATTAGGGAGGGAACAAAGCATTGGGACACCTGGGCTGCCCACCTTATCTACAACAAAGCAACTACCACTTTGTCGTACGACACAAGAGAAATCAGACTCCTTTTGTTTCCCAAAGTAATTATTGCCATTGTGATTTTACTCAGTAGAAGGACATAGTGCTTGAGAAATTATGGTCTACCTGCGCAAAGGGGAGGTTTTTCTTCAAAGAAGCTGCGTAAAAATTTATTGCTGTTAAGCACAACATGTCATTTGGACATGGGACCACCAGGGTGATGGGGCTGTTTTGCTTCTCCATTCGTCCATCTTAAAATCCATCAATTACTATAAAATGAACAGATGCTATTAACACTTCAGTGGATTTGTGCGGAAACTGTAATTCATTCTTAGCAGTAAGTTGATATAAACACATGAAACCACCTTCAATCTGTTTTCAAAGCCCTAAGAGGGCTCACAGACTCAAAAAAAAGGTAATTTTGTAGAAAATTCTTTTGGTTGCATACCTGTAATAATTGTCTAATTTAAACATGGATACCAGTTGCTTGTAGCTGAATACCTCTGGTGCCTTTTGCTAGGGAATGAGGGGCTATGAACATTGGACTCAGTCACAAAGATATTTACAGTGCTCTAGATGTGAAGTAATCTGAGTAGAGATGCAGCCTGGAGAAGGTAGGTATTTTTCCACCTGTATTCAGAGAAAGAAACTGAAACATAAGTTTAGCCTAAGTTATTGAAAGAGTGACAAAAATCTCTTGAATCCCAAACACAGACAATTCTACAGGCAGCAATTTCTGAACTGTAAATACCATAGGAAAAAAAAACCAAACAAAAAACATTTCAGCTTCTGTAACCCATCTAATGACTAATTTTTGCTCTGTAAGGCATACTTAGAGGAGACAGGTGGCTTTACTTGTGGTCAAAGTCTGGGACACCCTACCAAGTTTGGTTAATCCCAGCTCTGCAAAGTTTCCTGTATGGCCTTGGTCAAGTCATGGTATCACTCAGTCCCCTACCTGGGAATATGGGCCTAATAACAGCATTTACTCTCTCTAGAGTACATTTACTCTCTCTACACTGTTTAGATTATTCAGGTATTTTGCAGGGTAAAAAAACATCTACCACATGCCAGTAAGCACCAAAGAGCCATCTCTTTAACTGCAAGCTCTAGGCTTTTCTGTGATACAGATAACTATGCCTTAGAATAACTGTTCCAGGGTAGTGTTAATTATTCTGCCACAAGACATCATCAAAAGTAGAGACAGCTAGTAATGACTGTGTCAAAAAATGCAGATGAATGAAAAGCTATTTTATTGGTGTATATATTCAACAAGATATTGTTTGAAGATGTCTTGCTGGGTCCAAAGCCAAAGATTCTAAAATAGCTGATAGCCCAGTGGCTGAGGCATTCACCTGTAATGCTGGAATACAACAGAGGTAGACTTGAGCTTGGGTCACCCCTCCCTTATGTAACTGGTCCAACCAGCACCAGATCATTTTTCATCATTTTGTTGTCTTTTTCAATGAAAAAACCCCAAACATCTTGATTTTGGCTTGCTAAAGAACAGAATATTTCTTGAAGCTTTTAAACTCTGGCAGGATGTTAAAAATCCACCTCCTCTCCTCTCTTAATTACAACTACAACTCCCTAACACAGTGTCATGGGTTCAGCAGTAGCAGTCATTTTTTCTCCTTCTTAGTGGCTGGTGCAGCGCTGTGTTTCTAACTTTC
>WYDI02000058.1:0-15300 GCA_009867235.2 Psittacus erithacus
TATATGTATTTTTATGCAATGGGAATTTATTCATTTTTAATCACCATTTTTAACCAGCAAAAGGTTTGGAAAACCAAGATTGTGAGGATAAGCTGTATTCTTCATAACAGGAACTTTTAAAAAAAGAAGTGTTTTAAAAATGTTAAAATTTAAAAAAAAAAAATAAAAAATGGAAAATTATGTACCAGAAATACCTGCTGAAATGAAGTAGAAATAAAGAGGTAACAATGGCAACACTATTTAAAAAAAATAAAATTGTGGCAATATGATCAGCTTTGCATGTGTTTTAAGATCCATGTATATTTTTAGCAGGTTTTCCAATTTTTTTTAATACGGTGCCCAGACAAACGTATTTCAATATTTTCAATACTCTACCTGTTTCCATATACCCTGCAGCAGCAAACTTGTTCAAGAAAGCTTTACAACACTTAGCATTTTATTTAAAAGTGGTTGATAGAAACTAACCAGTTGAACAGCATAGTGAAAGCAGTAATGCAAAAGATTATTCTGCTATCTATCTATATAGCATTGAATCCATCCTTCTTTCAAAGTTTTAGGTTAAGAAATAACTTTTGTTGATATTCTGTGTTTACAGTATCTGAGCTACTTTGGATTAGAGACTACTTTGCTAAAGAATATTCCTGTTTGCTGTTATTCATACAGAAACAGTCTGCTTCTATTATGCTTGTAAAAGACAATTTTTTTGCAAGATGGTTTATGACTGAGGCATTCACATTTCTGAAAGCATATGATAAAACAGGAGAGGAGAGAGATGAAGAGGCCCTCATTAGTATGAGATTAACTTCTATCAACTTACTTTATTCCAGCTTTACTATTATTGATATAAATTGGATCAATTTTTTTGATAAAACATTCTAAAAATCATTTGGTGACTCATAACATCCAAAAAAGAATAATGGTTGGTATTACTTTGTTAGCTACAGGATGAACAGCTGCTTTTGCTCCCAGAGGTTAGGTGAAATAGCAATGTTGAAAGCAAAGAACACTCCAAACAAAAAGCAGTTGGAAGTTAAAATTGAAATGATAAATGATGTGGAAGACCTTAGGATAATTTATGAAGACAATAAAAGAACCTCAGAAATTAAATTAACCTTTAAAGAAAATAATATCCTCTATTTGATATTCTGACTACATCATCCTTAACTACTAAGGGATCATCAGATGGCTAAAAGGCCTTCTGAACATAAAATAACAAATGGGAATAATTCTTGGTTTTAGAGTGTGGCTCTAGATATGTCACTGAAAGGTGGCACATGGATGTCTGCAGCTTTTCAATATTCAAAAAATAAATACACCTACTTGCAGTTGCAAAGTTAAATTGATTCAGAAATCAAAACTTGACACTATAAAACAGAATTCTAAACGAAGTACAAATTAAGAGACAAGATAAACAATGTACATCCTTCTTTCTACCTCTCCATTTTTTAAATCTGAATTTTCTTTGTTACATATAAAATACAGAACTATGTATAAATTAAATCTTTTTAAAACTGATTACTGTGATGTTCCAAATAAAACCTATGGTCGCATGGACATTACTTGAAATTGTGGTTATTGTTTCACAAACTGTTAAGATTATAGCTTCATTCCGTCATTCAAAAGGCACTTTCAAAATTACTTTTGATAGCTTAGATTAACGGACTCCACCCACATTGACAAGATTTAACCCAGCAGTTCCAAAATTTAGGTATGGTTAACCTGAAATTCAGTGAAGGTTTGCCTGCTTTGAAAGGAACATGAAGCTTATTTGCAACACCTATGATGATATGACCTGTGCACATGAGGTGTGGCACTATGTTATTTCTTAGAGATAGTCACTGTTGATATACATCCAACTATGATATAAATTAACTGGAGTTAGCCTTAGAAATAATAACTTAAAAGGTGGTATAGTATTTACTGCCTGGTAAGAAAAAAGATAGGAAAATATAATAGAAAGGTGCATTCATGCAATAAATGAAGATGTTAGGGAAACCTTGCAGAAGATGAAGTTATTATTCACCTGACTGGTTTCTTCCTTCCAGATCCGTGGAGATGCCATCAGACTACCAAACAGCATTTTCAAGTGCCATGGATAAATTGCTTTAGATATTTCAGAAATGTTATTTCCTATCCCCCTCACATGATACAGTTTTCATTAATCCCATTGGCTAGTTAAAGATGAACATACAGAACAGAAAATCTTGATAAGGTGACTTAAGTCATTACTTAAGAAGACCCCATAGACATTTGATAATCTGAAAGCAAATCCTAATGGATAATATCTACTGGTCATCAAGTGGACAGTTCTGCTTCTAGACAGAAGCGTGCCAAGTTTCATTTAAAGATTTCTACCTCAATACAGACAATAAAAATTTAGAGGATCTGTCTGATTATAGAACTAATTTGTTTGTCTTGTGTTTCAGTTAGTCTTCCTGCTCTGAACAGAGCTATTAAAAGAATTATTGCCGTCCTGTCTTATTCAGCCCTCTCTGAAAAAAATGAGTGATTTGATGGTCAGCTCAGTGACTCTTTCCCATTCCATGTTCAACGTCTGGCTTTGTGGGTATTGTTCTATAATTAGCCATGTCTCCTAGAATTTGAAAAAATATTTGCTTAAATAAGTCCTTAGAATCATAAAATCATAGAATCATAGAATAGTTAGGGTTGGAAAGGACTTTAAGATCATCTAGTTCCAACCCCCTGTCATGGGCAGGGACACCTCACACTAAACCATGCCACCCAAGGCTCTGTCCAACCTGGCCTTGAACACCGCCAGGGATGGAGCATTCACAACTTCCTTGGGCAATCCATTCCGGGGCCTCACCACCCTCACAGCAAAGAACTTCTTCCTCATATTCAATCTACACTTCCCCTGTTTAAGTTTGAATCCATTACCCCTTGTTCTGTCACTACAGTCCCTAATAAAGAGTCCCTCCCCTGCACTTTTATAAGCCCCTTTCAGATACTGAAAGGCTGCTATGAGGTCTCCACGCAGCCTTCTCTTTTCTAGGCTGAATAGTCCCAACTTTCTCATCCTATCTTCATACAGGAGGTGCTCCAGTCCCCTGATCATCCTCGTGGCCCTCCTCTGGACTTATTCTAACAATTCCATGTCCTTTTTATGCTAAGAACATCAGAACTGTACACAATATTCCAAGTGAGGTCTCACGAGAGCAGAGTAGAAGGGCAGGATCACCTCCGAGTCACCTCCTTTGACCTGCTGGTCATGCTGCTTTTGATGCAGCCCTGGATACGGTTGACTTTCTGGGCTGTGAGTGTACGCTGCTGGCTCATGTTCATTTTCTCATTGATCAACACCCCCAAGTCTTTCTCTACAGGGCTGCTCTTCTGAATCTCTTTTCCACCTAACCTGTAGCTGTGCCTGGGATTGCTTCTACCCAGGTGTAGGACCTTGGCATGGTTAAACTTCATGAGGTTGACATCAGCCCACCTCACAAGCATATAAAACTCCCTCTGGATGGCATTCCTTCCCTCCAGCATATCAACAGAGCCACACAGCTGGGTGTCATTGGCAAACTTGTTGAGGGCGCACTCAATCCCACTGTCCATGTCACAAACAGAGATGTTGAGGAAGACCAATCCCAACACTGATCCCTGAGGGACACTGCTCATTACTGGTCTCCAGATGGACATTGAATCATTGACCACAACTCTTTGTGTGTGGTCATCCAGCCAGTTCTTTATCCACCAAGTAGTGTACCTATCAAATTGATGTCTCTCCAATTTAGAGACAAGGATGTCGTGTGGGATAGTGTTGAATGTTTCGCACAAGTCCAGGTAGATGACATCAACTGCTCTACCCCTGTCCATCAGTTCTGTAGCCCCATCATAGAAGGCCACTAAATTGGTCAGGCAGGATTTCCCCCTTGTGAAGCCATGCTGGCTGTCACCAACCACCTTGTTGTTTTTCATGTGCCTTAGCATGCCTTCCAGGAGAATCTGCTCTGAGATTTTGCCAGGCACAGAGGTAAGACTGACTGGTCTGTAACTCCCTGGGTTATCCATTTTCCCCTTCTTGAAAATGGGGGTTATATTTCCCTTTTTTTTAGATTTTATGGTTGGAAACTCATCAAGAAAAAAAAGATAAATATTTCATGTATTTATAAAGGAAAACCTCATAATAATTTTTCATAGTCCTCTGATAATCATCTTTGGCAGAGTATGAAAAACATATACTTTTCTTATTTCCCCTTACAATATTTTTTATTTCCTCCACTGATTACTCTCAAACATTCTATGGTGAAAAGTACGTATAAATACAACTTCTAACCTTAGCCACTTCGTCTGGATGAACTTTCTACACAGTCTAAATAAGACAAAATGTTAGTTTCATTATAATTCAAAATGGATGCACCTAGAGTGAAGTAGTACTTTTCTTCAAAAAATAAACTATTTGGATAGATTAATTATTGTCACTCAGTAAACAGCAAGTGCTAAGGAATCTCTGTTAAATGCTCTGCAGTTTAGAATGACTCTACAGCTCTGAAACATTTAAATTATTATGGACTACAGGTATACTTGGGTAGGTCATTAAAAAGGAGCAAGTCTTGATGTGCTTTCAGGGACTTCTGGTTTTACTTCCTTTGAGCCAGAGGTTTTCAAGCAGTCAGTCACGGTTTTCCATGATAATCTACCTTCGCTTTATGATCGGATGATAAATGAGGTTCTGACTCATTGAAAAGTTAAAAGCAAAGGACATTAGTCATTTAACAGTTTAACAAAAAAGTTATGCTTGTAAAGAGTAGATAGACAGAACGAAAGCTCAACAGAAATCCAGATACTTTTACTTATATTTGGTTACAGTTGTTTGATTTCTGTTTTATTAGTTGGCAAAGTATCCAGCTTGTTTCTCAATAGTGGGTCAATTATTTCTTTAAGTTACCAAGTTATACAAATAGAAGTTAGTTGTGATAATAGGTAAAAGCTAAGTAAAGAATATCAGCAATTTAGTACTCCCAGTGCATGTTCAGTCTCCTGTGGACACTTGCAAGAACAAACATTTGTACCTAGGCCCACCCGCAGAGCATAAATTTCTATGAATACCCATTCACCTGAATACTTCTGAATTATTATTATTTTTTTAAAATGCTCGTATGTATCTCAGAATGTTTGCTTGAACATGTATCTTTCAAAGACATCTAAATAAAATCAAAATAAAAACTCTGTGACTATGTTCATCAGTTATAATGAAGAAAAACCTTTTTATATGATTAAGAAAACATTACCTTTGAGTCTTGAGGCACTTTACTGGGTAAGTTTCTTAACTATTAAATAAAGTACTTTAAAAGGTTTGAACTCAAATATTTTGCTTCTGGATAACTTTGTCATTTTTAGAAGCTTTAATAGCTATCTGGTATTGAGTGCCATGTACGTATGTGTATGTGCATGGATACATTATTCAGTCTTTCAAGAGTTTGGTCACAGGTTTTGCATAATTGATGAACAAGTTTCTGTGAGAGAATTATGCTCTCAATTAGTAAAAGCAATATTTTGTTTGACTTCAGAATGTGGATTTTTTTTTCTTTTTCTCTCTTCTACTGCTGCTTTGTGTACAGTTACTCAAAGTATTTCCAATGAGACTACCTAACCTCTCCTTTCTGGCATCAGTAAATAGCCAGAGAAGAATGCGGGAGAAGAGGAGAAGTTGTCTGGCTTTTTTGTCTCTTTTGTAAAAGAAAAATTTTCTTATAGCTAAGCCAAATCTTTACTCCTTGATCTCTAGAGCTACAGTGATGCTGCCATAATCTATTTCTATTCTTTAATCTGTTTACTGACTTTAATGTTAACCATTTTACAGCAATATTGTGTGCCCTGGTTTTAGCTAAGACAGTTTTTGTTGGTTTTTTCCTTCCTAGCAGTTGTCAGAGTGCTGTGTTTTGGCTTTAGTCTGAGAATAAAGTTGATAACACACCAATGTTTCAGTTGTTGCTCAGTGACACTTACTCTGATAAAGGACTTTTCAGTCTTCATGCTCTGCCAGTGAGGAAAGGCACAAGAAGCCAGGAGGCAGCAGAGACAGGTCACCCGACCCGAACTAGCCAAAGGGGTATTCCATACCACAGCATGTCATGCCCAACAAATAAACTGACGGGAGTCAACTGGAAGGGACCAGAGGTTGCTTGGTTGAGGTTGAGCATATGTCAACGCATGATGAGTGATCGCATTGTACATCACATGTTTTTCTGAGATTTCATTTCTTTTACTGTTTCCTACAATTATCATTCAGAGTTATATTGGTATTCTTTCTATTATCACTATATTTTACTTTATTTTAGTTGTTAAACTTCTCTTATCTCAACCCATGGGTTTTACATTCTTTCAATTCTCCTCACCATCCCACCTGGGGGGACAGAAAGAGAGGGTCAAGCAAGCAGCTACTTGATAATGAGTTACCAGCTGGGTTTAAACCACAACACTCTGTTTGCTGAGAAAGGACAGCTAAGATCTAGCAGAAAAATTATATTAAGGTTTTTGTTATCTTAATTTTCATGCAGTGGAAAGAGGTTGCTAAGCACTGCAACAGGCTTCCTAGGTAAGTGGTGGAATTACAGTCACTGAAAGCATTTATTAAATGTGTAGGTGAGGCCCTTGGAGACATGGCTTAGTGTTGGACTTGGCAGTCCTGGGCTAAAGGTTGGTCTTATTGCTCTTCAAAGACTTTTCCAACCTAGTTGATTCTATGATTCTGTGATCTTAAATTGGAAGAAATTCAACTGAGTTCAGATGTTTCCACAAATTTTCCAACAAGAAGATTGTTAATCGTGGGGACAGGATGTTACAAGTGTTCAAGGAAGCTCAATGCTTTTAGAACAAATACCTGCCCCTGCAGGTTATGGACGGTTTTTATTCTGGTTCAGAAGTGAGTTTGTTTTTATGTGTGGATATTATTCTAATTCAGGACAAGCGTGATTTTATGAAGCCCGTTCCAGACATAAAATGCACAGCTTTTTAATTGCAGAGTATATTTTGCATGGTAGAAATACAGTAAAACATGGCATTACATAGTATATTACTACCACTCAAAAATCAGCCTTGTTGAGCGAACACATTTAGGGACATATATGGAGTGAAAAGTAGGAGAGATAATCAGGTTAATCATTGAGGATTAGGTGAGTTTCAGAGATGATTTCTATGCAAATTTTTCTATGACCTTCCACTAAAACGAGATTTCTTTCAACTTTAAACAAATTTTAGATTCTTCAAAACACAGGACACCTTGAGAATCAAGGAAAACAGTGACCCAAGTACTTATGCTTTATCTACTATATACTATATCTACTTATGGCTCACAAAATATAATATCTCTGAGAATTTTTGATAGTGTTATAGGTAATTTCTGGCCTCAGTTCTTATAAAGCATTGTTCTTTTGTAACCCTTTCATAAAAAACAAAAAGTTACAATCTTTTTATTACTTCACTCCAGTGTCTCTTATTTTTTATTTCTATTAATTTTAAAACTCCTTTTTTGGCTGTATACACGTCTCAGGTGAATTGTCTGGCTTTCCAGCAAATACAATCTTTTCTTTTCTGATTCAGTTTCATGTGCTTACTCTATACGAAAATCTCAACTGACTGTTTTCCTAGTCAGTTAAAGCTTCTGTGAAAATTTCCAAACTGTTTTCTTACTCAATTTGAGGTCCATAAGGATACATTTTTAAAAGTTTTCAATTATTTTTATTGTATACTTTACCAGAGACTTTTCTTCTTTAAAAAAAAAAATCTGTAACATTTAAATTTTGGTGAGAATGGTAGCAGTCACTAGCAATGAATACTTAATTTTGAGCTTACATTGAGCAAAGAGGTTTAACTAGACAATCTCCAGAAATCCCTTTCAATCTCAAAAATTAGACGATTTTATGGAACAGAATGGAACAAAAGAGAACAGAACAGAACAGGACATGGCAGCCTTTCTTTCATTTAAGAGATGTGCTTTATGCACTACATATATACACATAGACATGTAGAGAATTATTTCAATTTTTGTGTAGAGATAATTCTGCTTGTCATGACAATCCAAGTTATGGCTGTGAAAGTGGATACTGAACCAAAACCAACTATATAAATCCTTTCATTGCATTTGAACTATTAAACAGTTTGCAATAACTTTTCCCCACCAAACTTACTCATGTTTGTCATGGCTACACTGTGGAAACAGGTATACATTTTAAAAAAGGTACAGTGATGTGTTTTTTTGACTTTGTAAAGCTGGGAGGAGGGCTCGGAATTTGCAACATAAAATTTGGAAGGCTTGACTTCTTATATCTTGGATTGTTTTAATTCAGCAAATTATCTGATATTGCAGAGGTCAGAGTTAAACTTAATTTATGGAACTGTTATGGTCCTACACTGTGGCTGGTATTTTCTCCCCATGAAAAATCTGAGATGAACAGGCACACTTATGGCTTGTATAAATGGTGCAAGGTGATTGTTATTCACAGACGACTATTGGTCCAGTCACGATGTTATATGTATGAATCCAAGAATCAGCTCAGTAGAAAATTTATCTGGTTATGATTTCATGCAAAGATTTCATCTGTACTGCATAGTTTAGGAAGATTTAAACTGTATGCTGACATTTGTTGCAGTAGACAATTTAAACATCTTGCAAAAGCTTTAGTAATGCTGCATTTGGAAGAAACATCAAAAAAGGAATATGGCCATAAATTAGTATAGTGCTTTGAATAAGTGTTATTAAAAGGCAAAAAGAAACAAGCCATGCCTTCATAAGCTAAAAGAAAAAAAAACACAAAAAAACCCAAAAAAAACCAAACCCAAACAAGCATATGTGTTCAAACATCTCCTTTATATTACTATAAGTGGAATACCTTTCATGCTTGCTCTTTATTACTGCATCCTGAAACAGAAAACTTTCTGACTTCCATATGAAAATAGTAAAAATAATGACAGTGTTAGCAAATGTGGAAAATAAGGCAAGATTACCATATCTGACACACAGAGATTAGAATGGAAAAGGTAAAACTTCTGTTACAGATTTAGCTTGCTCCTTTACTACACATTAATCAAAAATCTGTCTATGAGATATTTATTGGCCTTAATTGGTTTGCTGCTCACTTTAGAGTTGATAGCTGAAACTGTATAACAGTATTAATGAATACAGTTGATCTTCTAGGCTCTGCCTTCCAATATAGAAAGGTACTATAGGAGTATGAATTAGGTTTTTAAAGGAAATTTCTCTCTTCCCTTGTCTATGACTTATTTATATGAGGTATTTGAAATACAATTAGTTCTCTGCGATTTAATGATTTTAATTTAGTAGTCAAATTAGGAACAGACAGCAAGATTTTGCAGTGTGGGCAGGCATATCAGTATTGTTAATGAAGAGCAACACCCTGATGCCGTGTTAAAAGGCAACACAATTTGGCAGAAAAAAAACCAACCTTGCAGTCCAGCTGGTCCTCAGATATTAGAGAGGCTGGATGCAGCTAGGCTTAGATTCTGAGTGATGCCCAACTTACCACTATCAGTCCAGCCGAATCGACACATTGAAAAATCGCGATTCCGAATGCACTAATAGCACATTGCACCTTCAGTCTAATCATGCTCATGAACTAATACAGCCACACTGAAGGACTTGGTCATGTTCAATGAGAAAACTGTTACAATTAGCTACTGAAGCATTGCAGTTTATTTAAGCACCAGATCCAGGTTCTTATGGATTGCAGTTATAAAATACACAGTCTGCAAAAGCACATGCAATATGCAATTGACATAACATCAGGACAGAAGTCTAACTTAAGGTTTACTGGTTTGGGCAGCTTTATTTGAGATAACAGCCAAGAACAATAATCTTTTTTCAAAATAAATTTTCAAGTTGTAAACCTTGTGAAAATAACCTACAGCAACTTCCATTTTTACGAGTTGTTCAGAAAATCCCCTTCACTAACCACGGCATCAATCAGTCTTTATAGTATGAAAGTATATTAACTTTGTTAACACTTACTTATTATACACCTTAATGTAATGAGGTAGCGGAATTTTATTTAAGAAAAACAAGCTTAAGGACAGTCCAGCCCGGGAAACAAGGTCTTCGCTTCTTGGAAAGCTTAGAGTTGTCCACAGGATACCCCTGGAAAGCCAAGATAATGCCGGCATCCCAGCCCCTTTAGCATATCTTTGAAACCCTCTCACTGCTGATGGGCATCATAAATAAGTAACTACAGAAAGTCTGACTTCTGAGACTTCTAGATCCATAAGCAAGTGGCAAGATTACTGCAAAAATGTAGTTGCTTTACAAAGTTTTACTATAATATTAATTGGTACTGTGGGTGTTACTGATAGTCAAATAACATTGTACCTGAAACTTTGAAGGGTTTAAAAAAAGTGTCAAATTGCATTTGGGGTGCTCCAAAATGGCTGGACACCTCATGTATATAAATAAATATTTACTTTTGTAATTCAGTACTTTGCATCCTAGCCTTTCTCCTTGACTGACAGAGAACAGTTGTGAATTTTATTAGAAAGTATAACTTCACATGACCTGGCAGCATATTAGGAGGAGAGACAAAACACTTTAGTCCTGAGGAAAGGAAGTAATAATATAAAAGGAAAAGACACTACGGTAGCCATTCAATATAATGATGGATATGATACAAATAATTTGGAGTACTTTCTAGCTCAAATATATTTGGCAATAGTCAGATTATGGTTCAATCCTCTTAACCCTTCGATCTTTTTCCACTGTTCTTTCAGAACTGTCTAGCTTTCTGGTTTTTCATTAATTATTTGTAGGAGGAATATTTTGTTTGGAATAAGATTTTAGGTCCTTTGTGATAGTATTATAAGATTTGGGATTTCATTTAAAGCTTTACAGTTTAATGCATTTGATTTCACATAAATATGTCTTTAAAAATGATTGAGGTATTTGATCTCTGGAGTAGGTTTTTTTTGTTTGCTTGTTTTGATTGTTTTTTGGTTTTGTTTTTGTTTTAAATCCAGCTATTTCACCCAGGTAGTTTAAAGTTATCATGTCTCTGGGTTCTGGATTGGATTTTTGCATAAGTCCTTTTTATTAGAATGACTCCGAGCTGCAGGAACTGTACTAGTTCTAGAACCAATGCCATGGACAGAAGTTTTATAAGCATACTCAGGCTAAGCTCAGGTATCTAAAAAGATAAAAAAGTAGATTGACATTTCAGGACAACCTAACCATGGAATACAGATAGAATCATAATAATCAAAAATACAAGAAGGTGTCTTTAGAAACCTTAAGCCAACATCAACTGTATTGACTTAGTTTCCTACCTGGTTTGCAGCTTTCAGCTTAGTGTTCCTGTGGTTACATGGTGATTATTTTTCTAGTTATATGAAAACATGCTCAGTCATGTTGACGTCCTGCAGCCTGATCATGAGGTGTTTTCTAATCAAATAAGCCTAGCAAAATCAAAATCTTTTACTCAGCTTCTTCCCATCTATGTCAAAGTCAAAATTTAAATCACTGAAAATTTTAAACTAGCATAACAATATTTGAAAAAACAATTTTGTTCATCATGATGGCTAATTTGTGTCATTGTATCATTGAAAGACAGTTTCACTGGCAAGTTTACTTGAAAAGGGCCAAGCTGACAAAGTAGCTTAAATATTTTTTGTGTTCCAGCAAAATATCAAGCTCGAAGGCTAGAAAGTGCCTGGGGGTGGGGGTGTATGTATGTCTGTGTATCTATATGGTAGGGCTTTACAGAATAAACCTTAATGAAACAAGAAGTTAGTGCATTATGCTTTCTAAGATACTCACAAAAATCACCCCAAGTACATTTGGATGCAGAGACTTTATCATGTGAATGAATAATTATTCAGTTACACATACATTCATAATTGGATCTGAACATTAATCTTCTTTTTGCCATTTCAAGCTCTAAATTCATATTGATGTCACATTTGAGAGTAAAAACAGCTCAGCTCTGTGCTATAAGCTTATATTTGCAAAGGATAACAATTGTATTGATTACCACTAAAATTCCTTTTAACACAAACATTGGGACTGTAGCTATTGGACTAAACTGCTTTTCTTCTTGAAATCAGTATCTACTATATAATGCTTTTACTATCCACATTAGCTTTTGAATCACTGTTCTGCACACCCAATTAAAAAGATTTGTAGTGTACTTTGCATTCACAATTCAACTGATGAACGTCAGTTTTCATTTATTTTACTTTCTCACCCATCCCTGAAATTTCCTGCTTAGCTTAAACAAAGGACTCAGAGATTACTCAAAGCTGCCGCTGGATTTTTCTTGGCTTCATACTGCAACAATTATTTTTTTTTTTTCTGCTCTGAGAATATAAAATAGTAAATTCTAAGTTCTGGCATTTTCAGGGAGGATAATTCTCTGACACTAACCCAAATCGTTTAACCATTCATAAAACCACGGAATTGCATTCAGAACTGTAGTCTTACATGGAAATATTGTCAGAATCATAAATAAAGATGAAATCTTGAACACTGAACACTATCATTAATATTTGATGACTGACATTAGAATGAGACATAAGCTTAATTATTTTGATGAAATGGGTGTTTTTTCTTTTGACATCATATACAATAAATATACAATGCATACTCTGAAATAGAGGCATATGCAGCCAAGAGAGAACTGAAGATGAATTTTATCCTATTACCTTTTCTAGATTTCAATTCTGCATTAAGTTCTGGAACTGAAGTATAATGTGTTTTCAGTCATGGTATTTGCAGAAGGACAGTATAGTACAAATCAGATTCTTGTTGATATTGGTGATTATAATACAAGGATTACACAGTCTTAAGCCATTTAGAGTGAAAAAACCCAATAGTATACGGCATTCTTTAAATATATATTATTTTAGATATAACAACTAAAGCTTTTGAGTAATTATATCTTGTTGGTTTTGAGAAAATTCATGCATTTAGATTAATCACTTTCCTTCCATACAAAGAAAGTTTGACATTAGAATACATAGAGGTAGAAGATAATTTCTGTTGCCTTTATATACTAAACCCCCTAATAACCTTTCAAATTTCTGTTGCTTCGTCTTTTTTGTCATCTTACCTCTATTGTGAGGATCTATTAAGAGTGCAAATAGGACTCCTGGCTATTGGAAATCTCACTGCCTGCCTGCAGGAACTGCTAAACATGTAAAAATGCATTTCTCACCTTTTATGAATCAGAGCCAGACTTACTGTGTCATCAGGACTTCTTAGATAAATGATCACCCAAGCTATTTTGATTTTTAGTATTGTGTTTTTGGGGGTTTTCTTGTTTGTTTTTGTGAGGGGCCCAGAAAGGAAAAAGAAGGACTTCTTTTGCTTATTTGCTTTGATCCCTAAATTATCTTTTACCCCTTCTTTGTCAAAACATTATTAAGTTTTTCACATTTGAGCATCTTTCTAGCTCAGATTTTTCCAACCTTCCGATAATAGCTGCTAATCTCTGGGCTGTATTTATTCTGAGTGATCTAGTATCATTACCTTTACTCTTAAAACTTCTGAAACCAGGAGAAAACACAACTTTTGGAGATGATACTCATTTCTGAGGTTGGAATCACCTCTCATTTTCCACATGACTTTACTTCATTAGCATTATTCTCTATAGTTAATGATTATATACAGCCTGGGCTCTTAACCTCTTTCTTACAAATGTGAGACAAAAAGAACAACAGGTGCAGGTTGAGAAGTTTGAGAGCACTGAATAGATTGCATTGAAGAGCGAGTCATAAGCAAAGATCATATTGTTCTCAATATTTATTTGATAAAAATAAACCCTGGCTTATAAGCCAAGCCTCATGATACTTGGGAAAAAAAAGAAAAAATCCTTGATTTTCTTTACTTCAATATGTGCAATGTATATTTTTTGTCATTATTAAATTGTAAAACAGGTTATAACTTTTACAATTAAACAAATATCCTATGTCATAAAACACCACATGGTCCAAAAAGAAAGTTTGATGGGAACATGTTGTCCAGGGTTCAGCAGTAGCAGTCATTTTTTCTCCTTCTTAGTAGCTAGCGCAGTGCTGTGTTTTTGACTTTCAGCCTAGGAACAGCGCTGATAACACCAATGTTTCTAGCTACTGCTTAGGATGTTTAGACTGACCAAGAACTTCCTAAGCCTCATGCTCTGCCCTGGGAGGAGGGGAAGCCAGGAGGAAGCAGAGACAGGACACCTGATCCAAACCTAGCCAAAGAGGTATTCCATACCACAGCACATCATGTCCAGGATGTAAACTGGGAGTTATCCGGAAGGGCTAGTTCACTGCTCAGTCAGCAGGCGGTGAGCAATTGTATTCTCTTCCCTTGTTATTTCCCTTATTATTATTATTATTGGTGGTAGCAGCAGTGATTTGTGTTATACCTTAGTTACTGGACTGTTCTTATCTCAACCTGTGGGAGTTACATTCTTTCGATTCTCCTCCCCATCCCTCTGGGAGCTGGGGGATAAAGTGGGGGGAGTGAGTGAGCAGGCTATGTGGTTTTCTGAATTACAGCTTGTCTGAAACCACGACACATGTCAACTTTAACCACATTTTTAACTTGGAAATATGTTGTACATAAATATTAAATATGTCAACAAAAACCTGGGGGTGCAAAAAAAATAAGAACATAAAACAGTCTCTTGACTGAAGGATGCACTTGCATAGAAAATTTCTGTATCAAGGTTTGGGTCTGCTTCATCCTAAGGTACAAATATTTGTTCATTTGCCTTTTTTGTTGTTCATCTTAGTAAGGAGAAGAAAACTTTCTCAACAGAACACCAATTAAAATCTCAGATTTTTTGTGAGAAAGTTTTCAGTACAGCTTCTGCCCCTAGTCAGGGTGGTAAATTTGATCATTCACTTTGATAATCAAATATATTAAGTGTAAGAGACTGAGTCTGACTGTGGTGGTGTAGCCCTGGCTAACAGTCAGTGCCCATCAAGATTCTTGCTCCTACTTGAGCCCTCACTGGGATGGGACGTAGAAAAGATGATTAAGAAAGATTATGGGTTGAGATAAAGACATAGAATCATAGAATTATTTAGGTTGGAAAAGACCCTTAAGATCATTGAGTCCAACCATAACCTAACAGATCCAGAAAATTGTTTTCTTCACATGGTGAAGACTGTCATATGGTCGACCTCGAGTCTCCCCTGGAGCTTTCTGCCAGAGGCTCCAGGTGGGACCATTCTCCCCGGCTGCAGTGTAGAGCACATTTTTTACATCTGGCCTGGTCCGGACTGGTCCGAGGGCGACTGCATGAACTATCTCTCGTTTAATTTGCTCAAAGGCTTGTTGTTGCTCAGGGC
>WYDI02000060.1:7213-22648 GCA_009867235.2 Psittacus erithacus
GCAGTGTTCAAGGCCAGGTTGGACGGGGCTTGGAGCAAGCTGCTCTAGTGGAAGGTGTCCCTGCCCATGGCAGGGGGCTGGGACTGGATGGCCTTTAAGGTCCCTTCGAACACAAGCCAGTATGGGAGTCTGTGAATCTATGATCTATTCCAGCATGAACTGCCTGCAAGCAGCTGTGCAGTGGCTGATCCCAGTGCCACGTGTCTGGTGTCAGCCTTCTAGCTACACCACAGAGACAGCACGAGGAGTGTCAGGGTATGAATGGGAGCCCGAGAAGAGAGGGGCCAGAACAGACTCAGACCCCAAGCAATCTCTGTGCCTTGCAAGGCCAGGTAGGAGCCACAGAGGGGTTTGTGTGGGACAGACCCTGCTGCTGGCACACCTGTGTGTACGGTACCTGATAGAAGCCCTGGCTGAAGGTTGGAGCGTTGTCATTCACATCCTCCACAATGACAGTGAGGTTGGCCTCGGTCTCATGGCGGGTGTCGGAGGCTCGCAGGGTGAGAGTGTAGTGGCTGCGCTGCTCATAGTCCAGCGGCCCTGTGAGCGCAATGCGCCCGCCGTAGCGAAGCACACTGAATGTGCCCACGGCATCCCCATCCAGCAAGAGCGTGTAGGAGAGCGCAGGGCCCGAGTCCACATCATTCCCTGTCAATTGGGCTATCTGGGTGCCCAGCAGAGTGTCTGTGGAGAGGCCAGGCATGAGCAAGCAGCGCCCCCTCCTCAGAGAGCAACTGACTCTCGCTGAGAAACCAGCTCAGTGCAGAGCCTGAGCACTGGGGACAGAAGTTTTGCCCAGAGAAGCTGTGGCTGCCCCATCCCTGGCAGTGTTCAAGGCCAGGTTGGACAGGGCTTGGAGCAAGCTGCTCTACTGAAAGGTGTCCCTGCCTCTGGCAGGGGGTTGGAACTGGATGAGCTTTAAGGTCCCTTCCGACCCAAGCCATTCTATGATACTATGACAAAGAGAGATGCTGGGGGTTACGGGGAAGGTCTCAAGAGCTAGGCTGGGCAGGCTGAGGTTGGCACAGGGCACACAGCAAGCAGGCAGGGGAGGTGTGTGCAGCCACAGCTCCTGCAGCGCTGGCTGAGGCCAGGGATGAGCTGGGAATTCAGCTGGTTCCCTTGGGACACATCTGCAGCATCAGGGCAGTACTACCGCCAGGTACACAGGGCAGTGACAAGAGACTTTCGGGTTGATCTGCCTGTGGGGCAGCATGAGCCAGCCCTGGCAAGGGCAGGGACAGGTCACCCTGGGGGCTTCTTCCCGACCCTCAGGTGTGCATCATACCTCACCCTGTGCCATAGGTGCTACGTTACCTCATGGGGCTAAGCTGCACTTACTCTCTGGGACCCGCACCTCCCAGGGAAATGGGATGGTGGGGCTGTTGTCATTGACGTCCATCACCACCACAGTCAGCGTGGCCGAGCCCACCAGCGGCGGGGTCCCTCTGTCCATGGCTGTTACCACCAAACTGTGGGTAAGCACAAAGGCACAGCACACGGTTCACAGGCATGTGGCATGTGTGTGAGGGGGCAATGCATGCATGCACTGCCTCTGGAACATATTGGGGGGGTTCCTTCATGTAAGCACAGGCTGAAGTGTGTGTATGTGGCAGTGGAACTCTGCACAGCATCTGGAGTGTCTGGGGCAACAGATAAATGCAGAGCATCTGGAAAGCATGTGCGGGGCAGTGGATGTGTGCACAAGCAGAGGGCAGGGCAGCGGACGGAAGCACGTTTGAGGTGTGTGTTTGGAAGGCAGTGGGTTTGTGTACACACAAGCAACCTCTGAATGTGGGCACAAGCCTTTGGAGTACGTGGTGGGCAGTGGATTCATGCCCACCCCTGGCACAGGCACAAGGAACAGAAGATGCATGGCTAGAAGCTTTGGCAAGGGGAGGGAGGGGATGCACCCTCAGCAGGAGTCAGAGACATTTGTGGGGGATGATGCAGGCAGACCATGCTGTGGGGTGCAGGCAGGGAGGCATCCGGAGGATAGCCGGGTGTTGGGGAATGCACAGAGCCTCTCTGTGGGGTAGTGATGGGTATGGGAATGGAATGAATGCCCTAGGTCTCCCCATGCCTGGGCAGAGAGAAATGCAGCCACTGAAGCATGCATGCTGGAGGGGGAGAACATAGTCTGGGGGAGTGGCAGGAGCTGTTTCTTGCATCTGAACTGTGAATGTCTACAGAGTATGGGAAGACTTAAATTCATCGTGTGTGTTTGCCATTACCTTATATACGTGTGGCTAGACTGGCTGATGTCTGAAGTGTGTGCACATGGTGAGGGGCCCAAAGGGGCTGGACTGACTGCAGCAGGGCTTGCAAGAGAGGTCAGGGCAATGCAAAGCCCCTGGAGCACAGTGGCAGGGCAGAAAGGTGCAATGTAGGGGAGTGGGAAGGGACTGAGCATGTGAGGCCTGGATTAAGCAGGCAGGAAAGGGGATGGATGCAGCCACTGAAGAGACCACTACCCCCCTTCACAATCTTCTCAGCTTTGCATAACCAAGCTGAACAGAGCTTTGGATCATTTGATGGCCATCTGTCATGCCTTCAATACCATGTGCTCCCCATGTTAACACTAAGCCTAAATTCCTGCTGTTTGGCAAAACCATTGAACAGACAGGGATGAGACAGCTTTGGGTGGCACTGAGCAGCAAAGCATCAATCGCTGCTTGGTGCCAGCATCTCTGAGGATGCTGCTTCACAGCTATTCCCCTCATAGCTGTGGCACAAGTTAGTCTGGCTTCACTCACCGTGTCTGAGACCAGATCTCCCTGTCCAGGATGGTAGCAGTAGTGATGGTGCCAGTCTGAGGGTCGATGTGATACAAGCCTGTCATTGGCAGGGACTGGTTGATGGCATAAGTCACCTGCCCATTTGCTCCCTGATCCAAATCATCTGCCAGGACCTGCAAAGCCACAGGAGAGGTTCAGCAGTGTGGTTGTGGAGCCCTGCAAGCCACAGCCCTCCAAGGCTGGACCTCTCTATAGACACCAGCCCCAGGCCCACGGCACAGCCCCCACCCCAGCAGAGAGGCAGGCTGGGGGCCGATGTCCCTGTGTGTGTCCCCAGGGATACCTGGATGACAGGCGAGTCATAGCTCTGTGACTCCCAGATGAATGCCACATAGTTCTGCAGCTGGAAGCGTGGCAAGTTGTCATTCACATCTTGCAGGTTCAGGTTTATGGCCATGAAGCCGAAGGAAGCTGCTGTCTCTGCTTGGACCACCAGGCGCAGCCGGGGGCTGGCCTCAAAATCCAGGCTGCTGGAGTCCTGGACTGAGATGGCACCTGGGAGCAGGGAACAGCAGGATGGGGCGGGTGAAGAGGGAGTGAGAGATGTATCAGCATATCCACCCCCCTTCTTTTTCATTCTTTCATTCCCTTGCACTCAGACTATCCCACTGCTCACCCAGCTATTCTCAGACAGAAGCAGCACACTGAGCTCTTCTGAGCCCTCTCCAAACCAACAGTCTTCTTGCTAGCCGCAGTGATCTGCCCTGGGTGATAGACCCTGCACCCTGCACAGGCAGCTTGTGCTTACATTGCAGCATGCAACAGCCCTCTCACTATGAAGACACCATCTGAGGTACGGCCTGTTTCAAAAATAGCTGCTCCATGTCAAGCCCCATGTTGCTGCACAAGCTCCAAGCTAAAGTCATCTTACTGCAGCTATTGGTCTAGGCCAAATCCTTACAAACTGCATGAGATGCCAGAAAATACAAAGCAAGCAGTCAGCAGCCTTCTGCCTTCCGAAGGGCTGTTCCTGCCTGGGACAGAAGCAGCAGAGCCTGAGGTGCCACAGTATGGGGTTGAGGATGCTCCTGTGACATTCCCTGCTCTTGTCCACAGCAGGCACTTAAGTATGTTCTCCAACTCCTAACAGCCTGTGCTAACAGCCTCTGGACAATGACAGTTAACACTATTTAGTCCACGTCCAAACACTAACAAACACTATTTACTGGTACAGAGCCATGGCCTGTGTTCCTGTGCCCTTTAGGGGGGCTGTGGGCACAGGTTGCCTCCCACTTGTCCACTTGCTGCTTGCCCTGGTGGTCTTGTTGCCATACCTGAGCTGGGCTGGATGAGGAAAGCCTTCTTCTCATTGCCGCTGACAATACTGTAGGTGATGTGTCCGGATGAGCCCCCCATGTGCACGGCCTGGATGCTCACCACAGCAGTGCCTGTGGAAGAGTGACACTGTGAGAAGGGGCAGCAGAGCCTCAGGGCCTCAGTGGACAGTGGGTCAGGGAGGTGTGAGGGCAGCACGTGCTGTCCCACAGGAACACAGCTCTGCCCGAGGACACTGAGGACTCAACTTTGGACTGGGAGTCAGAACTCATGGGCCTGCCCATGGTCACCTCCATGGTCTCACTGTGACCCCTGGAGCCCTTCCAGATGTAACCGGACATGTGTGACTGCCAGCAGTGCTCTGACTCCCCCAGGCAATCCCACAGGAATTACCACCCTGAACAGCCTGGGCACTGGTCAGACCCTGCAGTCCCTTGGGTTTACCCAAAGCATAACGGGGCTCCCCAGGACCAGGCAGTGCTCCCTGTTTGAGCTTCCCGCAGCACTGCCAGCCCAGCACCCACTTCCCCTCCTGTCCTGCCCTATTTCACCCTAGCACTTGCTGGACACTGCCCAAGTGATACCTGGGGCAGCGTTTTCTGGCAGAGCCACGTCACTGGTGCTCCGGGGAAAGCGCAGCCCGCGGAAGGGCTCTTCCTGCACATGGATCACCACCACCCCAGTTGAGGAGAGTGCCGGCTGCCCCAGGTCTGTGGCCAAGATGAAAAGCGTCCGCTGGCGCTGGCTGAGTGAGCCTAGGGGCTGCAGCAGCTGGATATCCCCGGTGTAGGAGTTGATGGCGAAGGCAGAGTTGGGGGTGGCAAGGCGGTACAAGATGGAGGCATTAGCACCCGCATCCCTGTCCTCTGCCCTCATGGTGGCCACGACCTGCTTGAGTGGTGTGTGGCGGGACAAGTTGACAGTAAGTGGGCTGTGCAGGAAGGCAGGGGCATGGTCATTGACATCTTGCACAGTGATGGTGACACGCACGGCTGCGCTCTTGGGCTCCCATGGTGCCGAGTCCACAGCCTTGGCCAGGAAGCTGTAGCTGGGCTGCTGTTCCCGGTCCAGTGCCTGGGTGCTGCTGATGCGCCCACTTTGTGGCTCGACCTGGAACATGCCAAGGGATTCATTGCCCAGGTAGTAGGAGACCTGCCCATTTGTGCCCTCATCTGCGTCATGAGCCACCAGCTGCAGCACCAGGGCACCGACAGGCAAGTCCTCTGGCACCTCCACCATGTAGGCAGCTTGAGTGAAACCAGGAGTGTTGTCATTGAGGTCCAGCACCTTCACGTAAACGGACATGGTGGCACTGCGTGGGGGGGTGCCATGGTCTTGCACCACCACTGTGAGGCTGTAGGAAGCAACTTGCTCCCGGTCAAGAGCATGTGCAGTGGAGAGGACACCAGAGACTGGGTCTAGGCTGAAATCCTGCCCAGGGTCTCCATCTGAAAAAGAGAGGGAATAACAAGACTATAACCTGTTTTAGTGGAAGGTGTCCCTGCCTGTGGCAGGGGATTTGAACTGGATGAGCTTCAAGGTCCCTTCCAACATAAACCATAGTTATTCTACGATAACTAGTACAGGGAAGGACCTGCCCTATGCTGCTCAGAGAGGACAGCAAAAAGACCCCTCCCAGTGTGGCCTGGCAGGGAAGTTAAAGTGAATTTTTCTCTGTATGGCCCCAGTGGGATTGAACCTCCTTAGTCCAGCTCTGTGTGTCTTTAAGAACTGGCTCCAACAGCTTACAGGCCAGAGCTTCTACCATAGGAAGCCTCAGATAACACAGGGCATGATCGCAGTAAAGAGATTGCACTCTGCAACCTCTAAATTCAACAGGTCAGAGCAGCCAAGGGAGGTATGCAACTAGTCCAAGCCTGGGGAACCAGACAAGAGCCCGGGGAATAAGGAAGTGCAGCCTGTCCAGATCCTGTGGTGCTTTTTACTTGGGGCAGAGAAACTGGAGGGTTGTAAAGTGGCAGCAGCTACTCGTGGTCTGGAGTAGGAGAGAACCGAAGTGGAACAGGAAGCACCATGGGTGATGCAGACAAGCTGCCAAGAGGAGCCACATGCTCTGGTGGCCTCACCTGCCAGGCGGTATTCCAAGCGCCCGTTCTCGCCTCCATCGGGGTCGGTGGCCCGCAAGGTGTAGAGTGCCACACGGCTCTGGTTCTCTGGGACCTCCACGGAGCAGGACTCGCTTTCAAGGTGTGGTGCGTGATCATTCTCGTCCCCTACTGTTATTCGCACAGTTGCTTTGGAGAGGTTGGGGGGCAGGCCACCATCCCGAGCATAGACTGCAGGAACATAGCAAGAGCACTGCAGGCTGCACTGCTGATGAGGAGCTGCTATCAAGGCTTTCATGTGCACGTCCACACAATCCCAGAGGCAGCCAGGCATGGGATCATCAGCATTCCTGCATGTTCAAACCACCCTGCATGCCCCACAAACCCCCATCATGCTCATGTCCTGCCCTCCCCCAGCTGTTCAGAGCACCCATGCAACCCCCTGTGGTCCCTACCCTATGTGTGGTGCACTCCTTGTGCCCCAGCACAGCCCTACCCATCAGCACATGTTGCTCCTGCTCCTCGCGGTCCAGGGTGTGTGTGGTGGTGATGAGCCCTGTCTGTGGGTTGATGGAGAAGGGCCCCCCAGAGAGACCCCCATAGGACACCTGCCCATTGGCACCTGCATGGAAAAACATGCTTTGAGCAGCCCAGCAGCAACCCCAGAAGCCTCTCATTTGGCTGCAGCTCTGAACCTGCCTCCTCCCATGCTTCCCACCCAGGTGTCACATAGGCTATGGGAAATGACCTCACCCCTGGCAGGTAAAGCTGGAACAGAGAAGTGTGGTGGCGCAAGGTACCAGCCCAGCCCAGGTTGTGGAAAGGAAAATAGGCTAAGGAACCCCCAAGGAACAAAGACCACTGTCCTGGGGAGCAGAAGGAATCACAGTCCCTAGTCTCATTTTCAGCTTCTCCCAGGATCCAGCCCATTCCCCATCTGCAGGCCAGGAGATGATCCATCCCTGCCGTGGACAGCGAGGCTCTCCAAACCAGGTGTGAGAGAGCAGAGTGCACCCGGTCCTAGATGCTGCATCTCCACAAGGGCCCCTGACAGAACTGGCAGCTCATCCTTGCCCTGCATCCTCACCCAGGTCCTAGGTGCTGCATCTCCACAAGGGCCCCTGACAGAACTGGCAGCTCATCCTTGCCCTGCATCCTCACCCAGGTCCCGGTCCGTGGCCAGCACTTGCAGCACAGGGCTGCCAGACGGCAAGTTCTCCATGATGTGAGCTTCATACTCAGGTTTCTCAAAAGTGGGAGCCTCGTCGTTGACATCCAGCACCAGCACAGCCAGCAGCTGCGTGGCGGAGCGGCGCGGGAAGCCATGGTCCACAGCCACCACGGTCAGGTTGTGCTGTACCACCTCCTCCCGGTTCAGAGCCCGCACGATGGAGAGCGCACCTGCAGACACGGGGAGAAGGGCGAGCTGGGACCACGCGGCACCACAGCTCCCAGGGCAGAGCTACCACTAGACTGCCAGCACTGGGGCGAGCCAGGGACAGTCAGGTCTCAAGGACTTGGGGGTGTTGGGTGAGCAGAAGCTCCCCATGACCTGTGCGCTTGAGTCCAGAACCCCACCATGTGCTGGGCTGCATCCCCAGAGCATGAGCACCAACTCATGGGAGGGGATTCTCCCCCTCTACTGTGCTCTGTGGAGACCCCACTTGGAGTACTGCATACAGTTCTGATGTCCTCAACATAAGAAGGAGATGAAGCTGTTGGAGCAAGTCAATAGGCCATGAGGATGATCAGGGACTTGAGCAGCTCCCATATGAAGACAGGCTGAGAACACTGGGGCTGTTCAGTCTGGAGAAGAGAAGCTGCATGGAGACTTCAGAGCAACTTCCAGTGTCTGAAGGGGGCCTACAGGGATGCTGGAGAAGTACCCTTCATCAGGGACTGTAGTGACAGGGCAAGGGATAATGGGTTTGAACTGAAAAAGGGAAGATATAGGTTGGATATAAGGAAGTTCTTCCCTGTGAGGGTGGTGAAACACTGGCACAGGTTGCCCAAGGGAATTGTGAATGCTCCACCGCTGGCAGTGTTCAAGGCCAGGCTGAACGGGACTTGGAGCAACCTGATCTAATGGAAGGCCCTTCATTAGGAACTGTAGTGATAGGACAAGGGGTAATGGGTTAAAACTTAAACAGGGGAAGTTTAGACTGAATATAAGAAGTTCTTTACTGTAAGGGTGGTGAGGCACTGGAATGGGTTGCCCAGGGAAGTTGGCAATGCTCCATCCCTGACAGTGTTCAAGGCCATGCCTTGGATGACATGTTTTAGTGTGAGGTATCCCTGCCCATGGCAGAGGAGCTGGAACTTGATGATCTTAAGGTCATTTCCAACTCTAACTATTCTATGATTCTATAAGGTGTCCCTGCCTGTGGCAGGGGAGTTGGAATTAGATGGTCTTAAGGTCCATTCCAACCCAAATTATTCTATGATTCTATGATTTAAGAGGGACAGCAGTATCATACCAACCAGATGCTATACTTAGGGCCCTTCACACCCCACCAGTCTCCCCCCTCCAGGTTCCCCAGCCCTTGCCCTCCTCCTGTGCACCATGTTCATCCCCCAGATGCGTGTATCCCTGCATGTTCCTCAGCCTGTGTTCCCAGTGTCCCTGCTGCCCATGCTGCATCCTCCTGGGTCCTCACCTGTGCTGGGATTCAGGTGGAAGCGTCCATCACTGTTGCCTGCTCTCAGTGAGTAGCTCACACGCCCGTTCTCCCCCAGATCCTTGTCCTGGGCCACCACATGCAGTGCCACAAACCCTGTGGGCTGGTCCTCCATGACACTGACGGCAGCAGGCGAGAGGAACACGGGCACGTTGTCATTCTCATCAGTCACAAACACGCGGGCTGTGACAGCTGCCGAGCGGCGCTGGCTGATGTTGCGAGCCTGGTCCATGGCCTCCACCACCAAAAGGAAGGAGGCAGCAGCCTCCCGGTCAAGGCTCTGGCTGAGGGTGAGCAGCCCTGAGCGGCTGTCGAGCTGGAAGGGAGCCCCGGGCGGCTCCTGGTGCAGCAGCGCGTACCGCACTTGGCTGTTGGGACCCACCCCGTCCCTATCCAGTGCCTGGAAGGTGAAGATGGACGAGCCAGCCTGGGCGTTTTCAGGTACCACGATGGTGATGGGGTCTTCAGGGAAGGTGGGTGCCTGGTCATTGCAGTCCTGCACATGGATCTGGACCAGCACCAGCCGGCTGGAGGGGTATCCATGCTGAGTGTCCTCAGCGCTCACCTGAAGCACATGCCGTGCCCCAGCTTCGTAGTCCAGCTCCCGGGCAGCATAAATCTCCCCTGTCACACTGTCAACCACAAAGGTGCCATCCCCACCACCTCCTACCAGCGTGTAGGTCATCTGTCCTCGCACAGGGGCATCTGGGGGTGCCACTGAGCCGATCACAGAGCCTGGCTTGACCCCCTCAGGAGGATGCAGGGTCAGCACAGTGGCATCAGGCCGCGGCAGCACCCGGGAGGATGGCAGTACCTGTGAGAAAAGGCAGCAGTGAGGGTGCTGTGTGCTGGGAGTCCTATCAGGGAGGCAGTGGAGAGGGGGACGAGGCGCCTGCACAGAGCACGAGTCGGGGGGCAGGGTACTGTGGCCTAACAGATGAATAACAGCCTGAAAAACATACTGAGCATAAGCATGGGTTTGACAGGGTGAAAGCCGAGAATAGCCCTTGGATGCTCAGGTGGGTGTGAACAGAACTGCTGACTGGGCAGAGGAGCCTCAGGGGGATCCCATCAAAGTGTATCAATACCTGAAGGGAAAGCGCAAAGTGGATGGAGCCAGAATCTTCCCAGTGGTGCCCAGTGCCAGGCTCAGAGGCAACAGGCACAAGCTGGAACACAGGAGGCTCCCTCTGAATATCAGGAAACGTTTCCTTGTGGAGGTGACAGAGCTCTGGCATAGGTTGCCCAGGGAGGTGATGGAGCCTCCATCCCTGGAGACACTCAAAAGCCACTTGGACATGGGCCTGAGCAACTGACTCTGGGTAGCCCTGCTTCAGCAGGGGTGTGGATAAGATGATCTCCAGAGGAGCCTTCCCACCTCACCTATTCTGTGAGTCTGTGTTAGATACTGCAAAGGCAACAGACAACAGCAGAAACAATTCTGCAAAACATAAGCAAGAGTGGGCAAGAAGAGAGGTAACACTCATCCAGTTGAGAGGTACAGAGAAGAAACATAACCCAGCATGACCTGAAGATAAATAAATAAATATTATCACTACTTTTATTAAAGATACTGAAGTTAATCTGAGGATGAGGTGCACTTGTGGATGGAAGAGACATGAAAAGCTGTAGTGTTATCTGAAGAGAAAATGTCCTGAAGAACTCAGTGCACTCATGTGGGCCTGCTTGAGCAAGTCTAGAGGAAGCCCCAGAGTTGCTGTGAGGGCTGGAGCTGCTCTGCTCTGGAGCCAGGCTGAGAAAGCTGGCTGGTTCAGCCTGGAGAAGAGAAGGCTCCTGAAGGGGAGACCTTAGAGCAGCCCCAATGCCTAAAAGGGCTGCAGGAAAGCTGGAGAGGGGCTTGGGACAAGGGCCTGTAGGGACAGGCCAAGGGGAATGGCTTGAACCTGCCAGAGGGGAGATTGAGATGAGCTCTTAGGCAGAAGCTCTTCCCTGTGAGGGTGCCGAGGCACTGGCACAGGGTGCCCAGAGAAGCTGTGGCTGCCCCGTCCCTGGCAGTATTCAAGGCCAGGTTGGACACAGGGAGTTGGAGCAAGCTGCTCTAGTGGTAGGTGTCCCTGCCTGTGGCAGCGGTTGGAGCTGGATGAGCTTTAGGGTCCCTTCAACACAAACCAGTCTGGGATTATATGATTCTTTGTCAAGGAGTTGGGGAAAAAGAGAACAGAGCAATACCATCAACCAGGGTGGTATCAATATTAGCCACTGCCAAGGGCACTGGTACATGACAGGGATGGAAGCCAGCACTGCAGAGACACTAGCCTGCCAGACTGACCTCAGCACTTTGAAGGCTGTAGAACAACTTCAATGACAAGAACAGTTGCAGACATGGCATAAAGAGGAAATGGTATAAAACGTATGGGGAATGGCTGAGGGCAGATGTGCCAGGCTAACACCATGCTTCTCTCCCTGAGGCAAAGAAGATGCAGTGTGTCGAACTGGCCTGGGTTTTAGCTGGGCTTTGATGCAGTAGCACATGGGAGAGGCCTCATTAAACTGAAAAGAGGCAAAGGATGAATGTGGCTGTGTAACAGAAAAGACTAAAAGAATGTCTGGCTCAAGGAGTGTGATTAGCAGACCTTTGCAGAGATGGTTCTTGGAGCTGACACTTCCTGCAGATAGGTGCAAGGGCAAAAGAAGGCTGAGAACGTTATAAGCTTGTTGACAATGTTAGAGGGCACTCCTGTCAAACAAGTTGATCAAAATGGCCTTGGGAACTGCAAAAACAGG
Organism: Psittacus erithacus; assembly: GCA_009867235.2. Lineage (NCBI taxonomy): Eukaryota > Metazoa > Chordata > Aves > Psittaciformes > Psittacidae > Psittacus > Psittacus erithacus. The sequence continues at coordinate 18,776 of WYDI02000060.1, forward strand.
GACAGGAGATGTGAAATGGTGTACTGCACCTTGACTGGGTGGAAACCAGAGTCCACTGCAAAAGGGAGCTCATTATTAACAACAGGACTTGACTTTCTGGGCCAATTACAGAGAGTGCCAAAGTGATACTGATACGAAGAACACCTTGCATGTCAGGAACATTGTTTTCAGTAGATACTTGGAAGAATTATAATGTCTTTATGCAGGGATTTCTAAGGACTTCTCTGTGACAGTGTATCTAGGATGGTGTCGACTGTCCAAGTCTGGATAAGACATACATGGTTACTAGGACAAGGTGTAATGGGCTCAAACTCAAACAGGGGAAGTTTAGGTTATATATAAGGAAGAAGTTATTTGCTGTGACGGTGGTGAGGCACTGGAATGGGTTGCCCAAGGAAGTTGTGAATGCTCCATCCCTGTCAGTGTTCAAGGCTAGGCTGGACAGAGTCTTGGGTGACATGTTTTAGTGTGAGGTGTCCCATGACAGGGAAGTTGGAACTTGATGACCTTAAGGTCTTTTCCAACACAAACCATTCTATGATTCCATGATTCTACTACCAATGCTGTTGACTGCTTTGCAAATGACATCACGTGCACTGGCAGCCAGACCCATCCCTTCCCGTCCCAGGTTCTCCACAATTTGAGGACTGGAAAAACAGATGAGCAAGGGCAGAGGGTGCCCTGTGATGAAAGTCGTGGGGAGGAAGGCTGTGGGCTGCTGGATGGTGTCCTCCAAGGGGCAAGCAAGGGGTAGATGGTGAAGGGACAGGTGGACCTGTGTGCTGGCTACCTGAACACGAATGCTGGCTGACGTGCTGTGGGGCACCGTGCCGCGGTCACTGGCTGTCACAGTGAAGAGGTACTCAGCCCGGTCTGAGCGGCGCAGGACGGTGGCAGTGCGCAGCTCCCCAGTAGCCACGTGCAGGGTGAAACGCTCTGCCCAGGCTCCTGCAGAAAGAAGGTGAAATGCTGTGGGGAGAGGCACAGAGGAGGGAGGGCAGGGACAGGCTGGGCTGGAGGAGGGAGTGTGGTGTGCTCACCCATTGCCCACAGGGGTGTGCCCACCCATCGCCCATAGGGGTGATGGCTGCAAGGCAGAGAGCAGCATCAGTCAGTTCTGCAGCTCATACCTATCAGTGAGTAGACGACGGTCCCATTCTCGCCCTCGTCAGGATCCTTGGCCTGCAGGGAGGCGACTAGAAGTCCTGACGGCTTTTCTTCCAGCACCTGCAGCACAGCCCAGGGATCAGCAGTGGCACAGGGAACCATTCATAATACTCCCCAAACCCTGAGCATAGCACAGATCTGCACCTTCCTACACCAGACCTGCATCTCACCCATGGCACAAATCCCCCTGGCTGTACCTGAGGCTGGACAACACGGAGAAGTCCACATCAAAGCTGGCAAAGGGAGTTGCTGTCTTGTCTATCCCCCCTCCCACTCTGCCCTGTTTCAAAACCAGCTTAGCTGTGGTGGGGCATGCTGCAGCAGCGAGCTGCAAGGTGAAGGAGGACACTTTCGCCCATGTTAGATCCAAAACCTTTACAGCTATGTAAATCCAGGGCTTCACAACAGTCTTGATTTCCTCAGCTCCCACCAGCCAGCCCAGGGAGGTTTGCGATCTCTGGAAGTGCAGCTCTTTCCTGGGCTGGGACACCTGCACTCCTGGTGCTTCTCCTCTTCTCCCTGGTTCTAGTTAGCGCTCCTGGCTGCTGCCTGTGGCACTCAAGACCACCACCTTATGCCAGCACATCACGATGCCCCAAAGACAACAATTACACATGTGCTCAGCTAAGCCCATGTTCTGAGGTGAGCTACCAAGCTTCCTGACAGACACCATACGTGACAGCACTGCATGCAAACACCCTCCTTGGATAGCTATGGAAGTGGACACATTTCCATCACTGCCCCTCACCACCTGTCAGGGCACACCCCATGCCTGCTGGCAGACCTGTCTCTCCTCCAGCACAGACTCCTGGCACCTACCCACACCTCACTAGCAGAGCAGGTTCCCCGCCTGGCACAGACCCTGCAGGCCCCTCCACACCAGAAGACATGAAATTTCCATCCTCTGAGCACATCCCACAGCACAGATCATCTTGCAGACCCAGCTGTGCCCGGTGATGCCTGTGTGCTCCTACCTTGACACACTGGTTAAAGAGATAAGTGAAACTCAAGCAGAATCCCAGAAAAGAGGCTGCAAGCTCATGAGAGGAGCAAGTGTTAATGCTATTGCACAAGTTGCACAAGGGGAGATCGGAGGAGCTGGACTTGTTTAGCCAGGCCAAGCAGTGATGTGACTGCACTCTGGAAACACTGGGGAGAGGGGAGGGAAATTCCAAGGACGGAGAAGAGCTATTTAAGCAAAAACACAATATTGGCACAAGAACAAATGAGAACAAAATGGTCAGAAATTAGTTTAGGCTGGAAATTAAGAGCTGGTTTCTGACTACCAGATCAAGGAATCTGGAACAGCATTCACAGCAGTGATGGAGGTGGAAAACCTTCTAAATATAGCTGGACTGGCTATGGAAAGTAGTGTCCGTGTGGACACCTCTAAGTGGGGACATGCTTAAGAGGTCCCTTCCCCCTCTCCTCTGTATCAGGCTGGGGCAGGGCCTGCCCCCCAGTGCTGTCCCTAATAGCCCTCAACCAGGATACAAGGGGCTTTTGCTTTGTGTGCGTAGTCACACTCCTCTTCCATGAGGAATCCAACTCCATCCGAGGAAAGCAATGACTCAGCAGAGGAGCTCAACAAGCAGCACCCACACAAGCTCCATGCACAAAAGCCATTTCAGATGCACAAACACAGGAATAAACAGCAATAGGAGTGGTCTTGCCTCTGCAAGAACCTCAGCCTTAATGAAATTGCTGCCAGGCAGGCTTGTCCAGGTCAATGCCCACCCGCCAAGAGGCTGTTGCAAATACCAGCTTAATCCAGAGATCACAAAGCCATCTCAACCACTGGTGCAGCTCTGACTGTGGCTGGCAGTGGGTAAATGGAGAAGATGCAAGAAATAGTGTATGTATGGAACAATCCTGTGAATCCTTCCCAGCTTCCAGCAGCCTGCGGCTAAGTCACTTCCTGAGCCACAGATCATATTTTTGTTCAACAGTCTTTGATGGAGTTGTTTCTTTCCATGAATTCATCTAGTTTTGAACCCATGCAACTTCTGGCAATGATTCCACAATCTAATGATGTTCTGCATGAAAAGTACTGCCTTTGTTTAGTTTAAACCTGCTGCCTGGTAATCCTGAGGAAGCTGCCCAGGTGCTGTGAAAAAAGCAATTTGTAATTTCCCCAGTACTTCCTCTGTGCCATTCACTGTTCACCTCTTATACTCCTGCAGTTTCTTCCATGCCAAAGAATGTTCAAGTCTTTTCTTTCTGTATGGAAACTATTATCTACTGGAGATGACAGTAACATCCTTTTCTGAACCTTTTCTAGCAATGCTTATTGAGTGGAGTGGAAGCTGGGCAGAGAGCATGTGCAGGCTTTGAGATGTAGGGTAGTGATGTTTTCTTTCATTCTCTGTTCCTTCTCTAATAAAACTCAGCAATTGATTTGCCTCTTTGACTGCAGAAGAGCCCAGAGCTGATATTTCCACAAAGCATTCACAGCAATGCTCCAATCTTCTCCCTAAACTTAAGCAGCCAATTCAGAGCCCACTACTGCGTAAGTGAAATTCATATTGCTTTTTGCCATGTTGTCGTGGTTTAAGCCCAGCTGGCAGCCCAGAACCACGCAGCTGCTCGCTCTCTTCCTACCCTTCCTCCCTGACCCCGGTTCCCCGACGGATGGGGAGGAGAATGGAAAGAATGTAACTCCCACGGGTTGAGATAAGAGCAGCCCAGTAACTAAGGTATAACACA